>CAUYON010131758.1:0-37266 GCA_963573935.1 Arctocebus calabarensis
GCAACCTCCAATTACTGGGTTCAAGTGAGTCTCCTGCCTTCGCCTCCCAAGTAGCTGGGACTACAGGTGCCCGCCACAACGCCTGGCCATTTTTTGGTTGCAGCCGTCATTGTTGTTTGGCGGGCCTGGGCTGGATTTGAATCCGCCAGCTCAGGTGTACGTGGCTGGCGCCTTATCCCTTTGAGCCACAGGCGCCGAGCCAGCTTTTAACTGTTTTATCAACTAAGTTCTTATCAACTAAGTTCTCTGTAGAATTTGTTTTTGTTTTGCTTGTTTGTTTGTTTGTTTTTGAGACAGAGTCTCACTCTGTCCACTTAGGTAGAGTGCCAGGGTGTCATCATAGCTTATAGCAACCTTAAACTCTTGGACGCAAGTGATCCTCCTGCCTCAGCCTCCTGAGTAGCTAGGACTATAAAGCTGCTGCCCACAATACCTGGCTGTTTTTAGAGACAGGGATCTCATTCTTGCTCAGGCTGGTCAGGAATTCCTGAACTCAAGGGATCATCCCATCTCAGCCTCCCGGAGTGCTGGGGTTGCAGATGTGAGCCACTGTGCCCAGCCTCTTCATAGAAGTTTTGAGAACAGAGGTCCAATGCTGAAAATCTTTGTACCCTGGCCCACTCCTGATTTTTTCAGGTGTCTTTGCAGACGTACAAATGGACAACAGCCCCGCAGCCCTTCTTGGGAAGATGCACCTAGGGCAGAGGCCACATGCTCCTGGATGCAACTCTGTTATTTGGGCAGGGAATTCAAAGGTGCTGGGGACCCCGAGTGTGGGCCAGGAGGGACATAGCTCAGCTGAGCGTTTCTCCTTGATCCTTCAGATCCCTCACCTGGGCTGGGCATAGTCACCCTGGCCCCTAGGAGTACTCTTTGCAAGTGATGATTTTGGGATCTGCTTGCTACCTGCCCTGGTCTGTGAGCTGGCCCAGGGCGGAGCTCTGGAAGACTGAGAGAACAGAGTCCTGCCTAGGACCCCATGATGGTCACTCTCTCTTCAGGTTTCCCCTTTGTCCTTTGAGCAGCCTTCTTGCCTAATCCCCACATGGGTCTTTTGTCTTCCCTAGATCCAGGGCTTCTGGGATGGGGAGCTGTTGCTTCTCAGATGGGAGCTCCCTGAGGGAACCACATTTCCTTCCTTTGACAGGGGTCCCTCAGGAGAGGGCTGAGCCCCTTCCCTGGTTCTCTGCCCTCCAGCTGGGGTCCGAGCATTGGGCCTGAGCAGCAGGGCCCAGGCAGGGCCCAGGAAGGGGGTGTGTGACAAAAGTGGGTGGGAATGATCATGCACAGCTGGAGGCTTAGGGGACAATGGCAGGGCAGTAAGGACGATGGGCGCTGAGGCTGGGAGGGTGTCTTGGAGAGACAGCTAAAGGCCTGGCCTTAGGAGCTGGGGGAGCAGGCTGGGGGCTGGTGAGAAGAGGTCGATTAAGGCTGAGGCTCTAGGCCTCTGGGGTTTGGGGTCACACGTGGATTTTATTTCCCCAGCTCTTTTCTAAACCTCCAAGAACCTGGGATGGGCAGACATTTCCACCATCTGAAGTCAGGAGGGATTTCTTGGAAAAGGAGGACTCAGGGGCTCCAAGGGTAGGCTGGTCTCCCCTCCTTCCATCCCACCCCCTTCCCCAATCAGCAGTCCAGGGCAGGCTGAGCAAACTTTATATATATATTCTGTGTTAAGGGGTCCTGTGTCAGGCTGACAGGAAGAAACGAGGGGGGGAGAGGTGGGCAAGCCCGAGAATGCAGAGCTCAAATGAGAACCGAGATAAAGCAATTACCTGATCAATACGGGTGAAATTGAGTAATCTAGCAGATCAATACCACAGGCAGGAGGCTGGGGGTGCTCTCTGGTCTAGGTCCCACTCCCCTATCACCAGCTCCAGCTCCTCCACTTGTGCCAGTCCCCCCCCCCCCCAGATTTCATCTCAGGTCTGAGGTCCATCTTAGCCTCTGCCCTTTGGGCCTGAAGGGACGCCCTGCCACCCCAATCCCCAACCTGTGCTCAGCCTCCCGCTCCCCTCCCTTCCCCCACTAACATCCCTTCTCTTCTTCTCAGCTCTCAATATTCCTTCCCTTCTCCAGGCCCTGCCACACCCATACCCTGGGGGCTATAGCTCAAGCGAGCTGTGGGTAGAGATGGGAGGTGGTCTTGCCCCCCATTCCAGGATAAGAACTGGGTTTGCAAGGACTGAGTGTCCGCCATCAAGCAGACTCAATTGCACCTCTACTGTTGGTAACAAAACCTACTCCCTCATTGATGAAGTTCACTGCTGGTGTGCTGGGCACTGGCTGAGCTGGGCCCTCGGCAGGGGGCTGGGAGGAGGCCCTGTCACCCCTGACCTAAAGGTGACAATGCTGACAGTGAATGGGGCTAGTCCATGTGAGGATTGCATGTGTTTAGATGGGGATCTTGGGGCTGTGGCTTTTCAGAAGGGGACTGGGGGAGACTGAGGACTTCCCCTGCATTGTGGGAACACCCGAGTTCCTGATGGCCCAAGTCAGTATTGGAAATTCTCTGGCCACCAGAAAAGTGACAAGTTGCTAGGGGATGAAAAGCAAGTCTGTAGCATGTGGAAGGAGCTCTGAGGCAGGATCAGAGCCCTGATTTATGGCCCTGGCTGGTCAAGAATGTTGCTTGATTTGACTTTGTAATCAAAGGACGAGGCTGCAGTTCCAAGGCACTTGGGAAACCATAGTTGAATAAACAAATGACTGTTATCACCTTGCCACAGTCTGCCTTGCATTTCAGCTCATTTGCCCCCCAAGCTGAGTACCCCTAGTGAACAGGGACCTCTTGTACCTCCGAGCACACAGCTGACGCCTGAGCAGCTGCTCCGCAAATGTTTGCTTCGCAACCAACTGAGTGTCTGTGTGACTTTCCCTCTCTGGGTCTGGGCTCCTCTGGTCTCAGGGGAGCTCGAACCAAAAGCAATTCCACAAGGTCCCCTTGGAGAAATCAGGGGCCTCAGTCCCTCCAACCCTTCTTCCCAGGCCATCCACGTCACTGCTGAGAGGCAGAGAGGTGTTTGAGAAGAGATGTGGACTTTGCCGTTGGAGACTCTGGTGAGTCCCGGCCAGTTACTTACTAGCTGTGTTGACCTTGGCTGATTCACTCAACCTCGTTGGCCTGTTTCCTTGATCTGCAAAATGGGGATAATAATAACACCTCCCACAGAAAGTAATTTTTGTGGATTAAGCAAGTTAGTGCAAGTGAGGTGAGAGGAATGTACAAATGTTTACTGTTATTTCCAACATGGCATTGGTTAGCAGAGGGGCAAAGTTTTAACATGTATGGATAAGGGGTTTTTCCAGCTGCGCCATGAGTGGGAGTATAACAACAAACTTCCTATACCCGTTTTATTCTAAAGATAGACTGACACCCCCCCTCGGTTTCCTCTTCCCTCCCTTCCAGTTACTTATTGAGGGGGCAAAAGTAACACAAAGAGGACACTTAAGTTCCAGAACAGTCACCAGGCGATGACTGAGCTCTCCCTTACCTCCTCATGCTCTGGGAGGAATCTTGGGGAAAAAAGAAGGCAGTCCCAATGATACCATGTAGCAGAGTCCTTCCCCGCAGCGAGAATCTGGTCCACCTCTGTCACCCCAGGTCTACCTCAGCAAGTGAGGTCCTGTGGGACTCCTCGTGAGAGGACAGTGGATTCCTCACTCACTGGCCCTTGGCTCTCTGGGACCTAGATTGTAAGGCTGGACCATCTTCTACCAGGCTTTGGCTGAAGGTGGGTGCAACAGTGGTCAGCCAGGACAGAGACAGGGGGAGTGCTGGCTGCTGCTGGGCCCTGGGCCTGTGCCTCCTGCTGCACAGGGTGCATTCACAGGGTTTTTGGCTCTCTCTCTATTGTCTGTCTACACCAGACACCCAGATCTTGGAGCCAGGGTTTGGAGACAGCGACGTGGGCCCCTTGGTCAGCCCAGGCCTGATTGCCGCAGCTCCACGCTCTGGGAAGCCTTTGACTTTGAATCTTTCCTCCTCTGCCAAACATGCAGCCAGGAGCCTGTTTGACAGGAGCAGAGGCCCTGCCTTAGGCCTGCCAACGGGAGCTTGCTCCCTGTCCCCTGAGTCTTTTTTTTTTTTTTTTTGTAGATACAGAGTCTCAAATTATAAACCTTGGTAGAGTGCCGTGGCGTCACACTGCTCACAGCAACCTCCAGCTCTTGGGCTTAAGCGATTCTCTTGCCTCAGCCTCCCGAGTAGCTGGGACTACAGGCGCCTGCCACAGCGCCCGGCTTTTTTGTTTTGCAGTTCGGCCGAGGCCGGGCTTGAACCCGCCACCTTCGGTATATGGGGCCGGCGCCCTACTCACTGAGCCACAGGAGCCGCCCCTTTCATAAACTCTTAACTGCTATTTTTAAAGTAGAGTATATCTAACAGTCCCCCAGTCCCAATGCTGCATAAGCCAATACCTCCATATAATTAAGTACCCCTTTTCTTAAAAAGATGTTATCTTTTCTCCCATAATTTCTCATCCATGGCAGTATTGATTATGTAACTAAAGTTTTTGACCAAGCAGAGAAATGAAACCACTGAAGCTGGCTTGCTTTCTCCATGTTTTATATAGTGGTATAACCAAAGGAAGGAAGGAGAAGAACGTGGACATAAATTCTGATCAGCAGAGATCCCCGTGTGGCTCATATGCCTCCGAGCCTGGTGCATCCATTTGTCTTGTTAATCTTAGTGTCACTGACTCTTCCTTTCTAGGATTTTATATTTATGAAAATCATTTATCATTATAGACTGGGTATAATTATTAGGACTAGTTATATGAACAAACCTTTGAGACCTTCGTATTTCATGCTTTTGTCATATTTAGGAGTAAATAGGTGTTCTACCAACCTGAAGAGAGGAGCAGTAAGGTTTTCATGCAGAGATACTCTTCGTAAGATACCTGAAGCCTTTGTAACTCAGAGGAGACATATAGCATATGTTTACATTGGTCATACATGCAGGGGAGAGTCATTCTCTGCCTGTGAAAGACAAATACCAGTATTTAAGTTACAGAGAAATAGTGGTAGTTCCAAGAAAGTCCTTTCTTGTTTGTATTATTTTGCAAAACTATGAACTCATAAAGGAAAACGTAACTACTTCTAGTGATGCTAATTCCCTCTAGGATCAGACTGGAGAAACGTTCCTTAAACTTGTTCCTGCATCTATTGTATCTAAAGAGACTAATGAATAATGTAATTTTATACTGGAGGCATTATATCCTGTCACACATGTATGTATGTACTGTTTTATTTACTTAAGTGTTTAGAATTTATTCTTACAGCATTTAGTCTCAGTTGTTCATTTAAACCAAAATTTATCATTTGAATATAGTCAATTAGGCAACACAGTTTTGGATCCTAACCACTTAAAAATGTACTTTTTCACAACCTTCCATCCTAAAGACAACCATCTATGACATTGTTCAGAGTATTCAGAACTAGAACTTGACTCTAGACTTTAGATGCCCCAAATCTGCCTCTGACAGGCATTTGAACGAATATTCTTTTAACTAAAGATGCCAAATAAATTCTTGATTATGGTTTTCAACAGCCACCACATCTACAATTTTCAAATAGATCTCTAAAGTTTCCTGACTTTCGAAATGAAACTAAAAGCCTTATTGCCTAGTTCATTTTTTCTTAAGATTCTGACAAAATGGTCAAGGACAAACTCCCATGGCTCTTAAGTTAACTGAGACAGGGTCTCGCTCTATTGCCTGGCTAGCGTGCGGTGGCCTCATCATAGCTCATGGCTACCTCAGACTCCTGGACTCATGCAATCCTCAGTCTTTCTGATAGCTGGGAATAGCACTAGGCACCAGGTCTGGCTAATTTTTAAATTTTTTGTAGAAATGAGGTCTTGCAACGTTGACCCGGCTGGTCTCGAACTCCTGGCCTCCCAAAGTACCAGGATTATAAGTGTGGGCCACCATGCCCGGCCCTTCAAATTTAAAATCTGCTCTTACAATGCAACATCTTCCCCCAAAAGCATTCACTTTCTAAGAGTTATCTTTTTCTCCTTTAGTTCTCTTGTCCTTGGTTATATTCTTTATATAACTAAAAATCTTGATAAAGTTACAGTGTAATAGAATAAAACTCATTCTTGTTGGCTGTAACAACAAAAAAGTGTTTTTCACAACACTCTGACCTGAAGGCAACCATGAGAAGCGTTTCACAGCTACACGGAGGGTCAGAATTTGAATGTATACTTTCTGACCATCTAGTCCTGCCTATCCCAGACGTGAGAGCAGTAAGGAAACCAGGGCACTAAGGAAGAAGAGGAGGCATCTGCCCGCCTCGTATACAGCAACACAAGAACACAGGCATGGGGATGAGAATGCCTCTTCACGTCCCACAAGCCATGGATCCTCTAGAGGAGCTGAGCACAGAGTTGGAAATAATCCTTTAACAACTGGCTGGTGAAAATGACACCAATGTAAACTTGCCAAGGAAAAAACTTCTGTGATTCTCACTTTATGTGAAGGACATCCATGTCATGCTCAGGTTATGCTGTGACTATTTAAAATCTAAATTTGAGTGCCCTGATAATGAAAACCCCAAATTAGATTAGTTTCATAAATGAGCATAAGTTGGTGTTTCCTATAAATCTGTTCATAGTTTTAATTCCAACTAAATGACTTCAAGTTGCTTATTATGAAGTGACCATACACAGTACATAGTGCCGATGTGATTTTTTCCTTTAAGAAAAATTGGTTAGATTCTGAAATGCATTAACAATATCTTGAGTTTCCATTGAAGCAAAATATATTTACTAGTAATTAAAATCGGATCAAACAAC
Organism: Arctocebus calabarensis; assembly: GCA_963573935.1. Lineage (NCBI taxonomy): Eukaryota > Metazoa > Chordata > Mammalia > Primates > Lorisidae > Arctocebus > Arctocebus calabarensis. The sequence goes on from CAUYON010131758.1 coordinate 6,800, forward strand.
CTCATCTTATTACATTGTGATGGGGTACTTTGCCAGTCCTCTTTTTGGCAGTAGTCAAGGTGGCTCACTTTCTCTGACAGATCTCTGAGAGTCAGGTCTGCATGGAGGTACACTCGGGCAAAGCACGTGCAGGTGTGTCCCAGCTGAAGGCTGAGATGTGGGCCCTTCGTGAAATCCAAAGCAATTGATTACAGCATGTCTATTTCACATGCTTCTTCCTAGCACTTCTCACTATGAAGCCTGGCGCAGACGACACCCCAGGAAGCCATTAGCCCTATCTGAAACAGACTTCTCCAGTGGGAATCATCACATGTGGCTGTCCATGGCCCCCACTAGCATGTCAGCAGCTAATGGTCAGGAGCCTTGTCTGTCTTGTTCTCTGCTGGGGTCTGTGCGAGACATATACATGAAGAGTATTTGTTTTTCTTTTGAATCCATTCTGGCTTCTTTTTGTTCCTAGAATGAAATCTAAATTTCATGTAATAACCTACACAATGCTGCTTACCTTGGCCCCTGTTTACCCCTCTAAATTCACTGTATCCTGAGGGGCCTGGCCTCAGCCCTCACACACACTCACCTCTCAAATTCACCGTATCCTAGGGGGCCTGCCCTCAGCCCTCATATACTCCCACCTCTCTAAATTCATCGTATCCTGGGGGCCTGCCCTCAGCCTTCACATACACCCACCTCTCTAAATTCACCGTATCCTGGGGGTCTGCCTTTAGTCCTCACCTATGTCCAACTTGTTCCGACTCTTCGTACTTGCCCCCTTTTCCTGGAACACCTTGCCCTTTCAGACAGCTTGTTCTTTTGAACCATTTACTCCTCAGCTACTCAAAAGGTTTTCTGCGGTCAGAAAATCTAAAGCAGCAAACATGTCCACCCCACGGCGCTGGCCTTAGTCATATGATTAGATCATGGCTCTAGGAAATAATTTTGGTCATTTATTTGAGTTCCCCTATCAGAATGTTAGCACAGGCTTCATCTATTTTGTTCACTATTATACACCAAGCTCTTAACATAGTGCTTGGCACTTGGTAAGTACTCAACTATCACTGAATGAATACAGTGCTTGGAAACAGGTATCGACAATGGAGAAACAACCCTGAGTGTAACTGAGCAGTTCAGCAGGACTTTCAGACTAGTTCTTAATGCATAACCAGTGGAGGGGAACCCTGAAATCCGAGCTTTAGGTGGTTCTTCCCCACCATGCCAGACAGGAAGCCTTGGGATTACCTCTCAGGACTCCAAGGAGAGCTGTCCAGGATCTAGAGTCACTCTGCCACCTGCAGCTTACTGCACAGTGCCTAAGAAGGACTTTTAAAATATCTTGGACTCATATCCAATCCCTAATAAAACAGCGTGGGAGCTTACTACATTGTAAGGCAGACCCCCTGCTTAACCTTTAGCTCAAATGGATTCCTACCCAGTATTTTTGTATCTGGCACACCCAACAGAGAACACATTTGCTCTATCTTCATGGAATCTCTCTTTAGGCTGGCCTCATTGCTCTCAAATCTCCTTTTCTCTCTCTCTAAGCATCCCCTATTCATCAGTAAGTGCTAACACTTTGCTACTCTGGACATTCAGGTTGCCACTGTTACTTTCAATGTGCCACTCAGTTCTGAAAACTACTGATGACAAATTTATTCACAAAGAATGCAGGGGGACTATTATTCAACTAATGTGGTTTAAGGTTTCATTAATTTTGGGGGGACCATTATCAACAGCTTCATTTTCACACAATTAAGGACATTGCCATTTTTTTTTTTTTTTACACAAATATAACTCTCCTCCATTTTATACTCTTTATACATGTTAATGAAGGAAAAAGACAGTAATCCCAGGTGGAAAGTGAGGTCTATGGACATACAACAGAGAGGTTATATCTGGGGACGTGAACACCATTAGGGAATTGTTTTTTTTTTTTTTTTTTGTAGAGTCACAGTCTCACTTTATCACCCTGGGTAGAGTGCTGTGGCATCTACCCAGCAACCTCCAACTCCTGGCCTTAGGCGATTCTCTTGCCTCAGCCTCCCAAGTAGCTGGGACTACAGGTGCCTGCCACAACGCCCAGCTATTTTTTTTGTTGTCATTGCAGTTTGGCTGGGGCCGGGTTTGATCCTGCCACCCTCGGTATATGGTGCTGGTACCCTAACCTGCTGAGCTACAGGTGCTGCCTCCCATTAGGGAATTATGCCAGCATGTTTGAAGAACATATCAGCTTAGTGGGGAAGAAAAATGTGTGAAAGAGAACAACAGGAGGGAAGGTGAGTCAGGTTCTGGAAACCCTGAAACCATGTGGCGTCCACACCGGATGTTCCGTGAGATGATACTGAAGAGATGTGTGTGGGAGAGAGACGTGATGTGATCAGAACTGTGCCGAGGAGAAAACAGCCCACACGTGTGAGGATGCCGTGAAGTTAAGTGGCAATGGACACGACAGAGGCACAGGCCTCGAGGACAAGAGAACAGCCAATTTATAAAACCTTAATGCGTAGTCGGTCTTCTCTCAATTCTGAACAAGAAACACACCTGTTCCCATGTGTTCCCTAAGCTACAGACGTTGAGTCCCAGATGTCTTCATCCACCACTGTCCCAGCTGAACCTACATGACTTTTTACCATGCTTCTTTTCCTTTCTGAAACTTGGTTACGTAATTAAAACAATATCATAGTAAGATTCCTTGTTTCTAGCACCAGACTTTACTGACCCCACTGTTTAAAAAAATGTGCTTAAACATGTCCTGGGGCAGAAATAACACACATGTATGTTGGCTCTGCATTCGCCCTGGCCTGCCCCAAGCACTGGCAAACAACTCTATTTCAAGTCTGCCCAGTTCCTTGATACTGGTAGGATTGATTCTGCCCAGAGTTATCACAATAGCAGTCCACCAGCAGCTGGTTAAAGATATGCTATGAGCTCTGGGAAAACGATTCCCGTATAACTTACTCGTTGATAATCAGATCAGGAGCGAAGCAGAGCATGTTTGAACTGGACTGTCGGTACGACCTCCACCCCAGGGCGAACGCCATGAGAAACATCCAGGAGTACTGCAGGAGGGTCATCTGGTCATCCAGGTGCAAGTTCCTGAAACCTACAGTGAGGAGGAAGGAAGGGTGAGGCGACCCTGACTGCCAGGAGGAAGAGCCCCTCTTTGGGAACTGCCAGAACAATCAGATCAATTAGCCTTGTTTGCGGGGACCCCTAACCGAGAAAGGCACTGAAACACGAAGTGGATACAGTATTCCTTTGTCAGTTGACACCTTAGGTCCCAAGCCCTAGTGTTTTTTAATAGCAGTCCATATAAGTAGCCAGTTTCTGGCACTTTTGCCTATGCAGGTAACCATGAACTAAACAGTGAAACAGAAAGCTGAAGAGTGTTGGCTTGAGGGTTACCAGGGGCCAGTGAGGGTGGAGAGGCGGAGAAGATGAAGAAGGCTTGGTTAATGAGTACCAGAATACAGTTAGATAAATGGAATAAGTTCCAGTGTTTGATAGCACAATAAACAGGGTGACTATTACTAACCATAATTTACTGTATAATTCAAAATAAGAAGATAAGATTTAGAATGTTCCCAACTCAAAGGAATGATAAGTGTTGGAGATGGTGGACATCTCAATAACCCTGCTTTGATTATTACACATTGTATGCTTGTACCAAAATATACTCCATAAATGTACGACTATTACGTATTAATAAAAAAAAAGAAATCAAAAACTCCTGGTTTGGTATGTTAACCAATAAATTTAAGTAAAAAGTTGCGCTTTCCTCTCTTGCTAATAAAGTCAAGGTTGATACTAAACATGGACTTCTGCTGTTCCACACCAGGTTCCAATAAGGAAATTTTAATTCTTACAATAATTTTAAATAAAAGTTTACATTCAGCGTACAGCATTTCATCATAGAAGAGTTAAAATCATTCTACTCTAGTATATCTTGACGATACCCAATATTTACCAATTTATAAACAACCAGCTTTTGAAAGTAATATACTGTGGAAAAACTAAGGGCATTAGATACATCATACACTTTCTTCTCCCGGATGTCAGGGTAAAAGGAGTTTTAAGTAAGTCTTGTGACGTTGCGTCATCCTCTCTGAAATTACTCTGCTATGGGGAATGATCCGAAAAGCAGGGAGCAGTGTCTAGGTTTTATCAGAGACTCCCCAAGTGCCCGCATTCACCTGACTTTCCTCTTAATCCCCAGAAACGAGTGAGAAAAACAAATAAAAAGTGTCTCTGTCCAAGAGCACACGCAGGTCTGCGGGGCGGCTCTGTCGCCCTCGGCATCTCACCTGGTATTGCCTTTGCCCATTTCACTGCTGCGATTACTTGCCGCCCTCCGAGCATGTTCAGCGTGGTCATGATCCTCCAAGTTGAGTCTGGAACGGAGCTGTCGTACCCTGCATATAACACCTCAGGTTCAATGACCTCCAGCAGGGACACCAGGGTCGGGGTGAGCTGTAATGTTGCAGGAACTACTGGTTTGTTAGCAGGACTTTCAGAAGTGTCTGGAGAGACTCCTGTTGTAGCTTGTTGAATTCCCTTTATTTTTTTCTTTGTTTTTCGAGCTGTCGGCATTAAAAAATGCACAAAAAGAATTTTAATGTGACGAGCTGGACTATACAGTTGATTCAAGAGGCATTTTTACTTTCTGAAACTGTTAAAAGACAGAGGAAACAATCCTACATCGAAGAGGAGAAAAAACATTTTTTTTTTCCTGATAGCAAGACTCACAGAAATCTATTCCAACATTAATTTTATCTATAAATAAGCCAGTAACTTCTTCATTATAGTTACACAAAATAACTTTCTTATAACACTATGTTAAAACAATCTGAATAAATCACTTCTGTAGATACTTCTATAAATCCTTTTCTGTCTCACTTTCACTCTAAATGTGAAAATTCCATTGGTTATGTCAGGCAAATTACTCTTCCTATCTAATTGACAGGATTTAAGCTTGTAATAACAGATTACGGACCGTGGTTTAGGCTCCACCTGTGTCAGAGCCTACGTGTAACGACGAAAGCCACACTGTTTGTACACTTGTCCAAAGCCCCTTTGGGAAGATGACACAGCAGATTTCATGCTAAAAACAGCATTAGTTCTAACCGCAGGAAAATCCACTTTTTACCTTTACACGAGAGATACTGCTTGAGACTAAAAACATTTGGGAGATGAAAAGAAAAATTTTACCTTGCTTCATATAAATCATGAGCGGGAAATGTATCTTTCACAAAGATTTATACTGATGATTCTATAAACTGAAAACATCCATCTTAAAATTGCATAAAAGTAAATAAAGTTATCTTTTTACCTCTGACTTTGCATGGAACAGTCCAATCAAAGGACAACATGTACACTTTTTAGTAAATTTATCCTACCTCTGAAGTTATTGCAGTGACTCAATAAGAATTACATTATTCTCTTACAGAGAAATTACTCAGAACTCTTATGAAAGGATATATAAAAGATGAAATGCACCTGCCTCCATTCCTAGGGCTACAAACCATGTTGTGGGCACAGGGGAATCTAAAAGGCAAATCACTTTTTAAAATAATTATTAAATCCTGCATCCCTAAAACAACATAATACATAGTTTGTGGAGGACAGACACGGTAGTGAGAAGTATGTTACAATGTTAGAAAGAGAAAAAAGCCTGTCGTTTTCATGGAATAGAATGGTTCCATTCTCATTGTGTTTTGTGCTGAATGGGGTATTGAGAAACTTAGGAATTTTTAGTTAACATTTCCAAACAAACAGAATCACAGCAGACCTAATCTAACTTAGTTTACCATCCTCTCCTGGAGGCACGGTATGATGCGGTAGTGAAGAGTGCAGATCAGAAGCCAGTATGTTTAGATTAAAATCCTGGTTCTGGCAATTCCTCCTTGGGCCTTAGTTTCCACATTTGTAAATGAGGATAATACTAGGCCCTACCTCAAAGGGTCATTGTGAAAATCAAATCTCTTAAACATGTAAAATGCTTACAACAGTGCCTGGCACACAGTTAAGTACCATATCAGAACTACTGTTTCTCTATACAAAGGATGGATTTTTAGAATATTTAAATACAAACCATAAAACTCTACAGGGGAGCAATAAGATTTTTAAAAGGAAGAGCTCCTATATGTAAAGACACATTTTACTAAAAGTATCTCACTGAAACCCAGATCCAAAATCATGGGATGTGTTTTGTTGAGGATGTAAAGCAGACCACGAAGGCCCCCAAATCAGGACACTGAAATGGGACTGTGACGACCTCATTCAACCGCAGCTTTAAATGATGTAGAACGCAGGATTCTACCCTCCACCCGAGAGCAGAGAAGAATGGGTCGCGACAACCCGGAGAACCTTTGAAAATCATTTTCTCTAACTCAGCTTGTGATTAAATTTCTTCCTATTAAGCTGTAGTCCTAAATGAGAGAACTGATGCTTATGAATAAAGCTTAAAAAGTGCTCGTAACCTAGTCATGTAGTACTGGCTAGAGCAAGAAATAGCACCAATAAATTTTCAAAGGGGTGCTTAATCTAGGTAAGCAATCACTTATTTTTAACAGAGGTAAAGAAATCTTACTTAGTTTAAATAATGTTATGTAAGAAATATGTATCTGATTGTTTATACTAAAAATAAAGTTATGCTTTGGAATAATGACAGTATACTTCTTTAATATGAAATGAATATAAAACATTTAGGAGCGCCATTACAAAAAAACACATCTGTTCTTAAATGCCAGGTACTTTTAAGTGAAGAAGACTGCCTTAAATAAACAAGATGTACTTGGTATGGGGCAATAGTATCCAAATGCACCTCTCACAGTACTAAGTTACAGGTTATGAAGAGACCCGGGCTCTGAGATGGCTAATTGATGGGCTGTGCAGTTGCTGGGCTATCATTACAACTGCTTGGCTGAGGGGAAGGGCTCTGACGGACTAGGAAATATTTCTAAAGATCAGGTGTGGAGCATGTGGCTCATTGACATCATTCTTAAGTATTATGGTCTAACCAATATTTGTGGCACACACGAATCCTTACTTCAAATAAAGGTTTTATATATGTCAGGATTAATCCAAAACATTTTTGATGCTTTCACGCTAAAACCACCCCCCCCTACAGGAACTTAGATTTTTCTTAAGTGTTTCATTCCATGTGTCTACAAGTCGAATTAGATTATCAACTGCATGATATGTGCCACCCAACATCCAGTACGTCAGGAAATGACAAACTAGAACTCTGTTCTACCATAGTTTATAAAAGTGAATATAAAGTTAATCAAGGACCTGCTCAAAGGTGTTTAAAAATACCTTTGGGGGGCGGTGCCTGTGGTTCAGTGGGGAGGACACTGGCCCCCTTTATCAAGGGTGGCAGGTTCAAACCCGGCCCTGGCCAAACGGCAGCAACAACAACAAACAAAATAGCCAGGCGTTGTGGCAGGTGCCTGTGGTCCCAGCTACTGGGGAGGCTGAGGCTAGAGAATTGCCTAAGCCCAGGATTTGGAGGTTGCTGTGAGCTGTGATGCCACAGCACTCTACCAAAGGCAATAAAGTGAGACTCTGTCTCTAAAAAAGAAAAAAAAATACCTTAGGGCCCAAATTCACCTCTCTGAGTGGAAGAGCGCGTGGCAGAGGCTCCCATGCTGGGGGCACCTGACAAATGCTGCTCCCCACTGTTCCGGGATCTTAGACTGACTGCTTATAAAAGCATATTTTGGCTGCATTTTTTATACAACATTTTTAAGAAATGGCATCTCAGATTAAATCAAATGCTTACATTTTATGTGTAAGTCTGACAAACTTTCAACAAAAGACCCAACTGGAAATGGCAGTGATGATACACTTGACAATAGAGAGAAAATTAGATGTCAGTCATTGCCTTGGTCATCTTCTAGTAAAAGGGCAAAGGACAACTGTCATTAAACTGTGTGCAAGAGGAAGGAGAAAAAGGACAAACTTAGTAACCTAGTCCACCACAATCGTCACTTTATAGTTGATATGTCTTATTTCTTTTGACTAAAGAATTCCTTAGGGCAGTGCCTGTGGCTCAGTGAGTAGGGCACCGGCCCCATATACCCAAGGTGGCAGGTTCAAAACTGGCCCGGCCAAACTGTAACAAAAAATAGCCGGGCGTTGTGGCGGGTGCCTGTGGTCCCAGCTACTCAGGAGGCTGCGGGAAGAAAATCGCCTAAGCCCAGGAGTTGGAGGTTGCTGGGAGCTGTGATGCCATGGCAGCATATTGAGGGCGACAAAGTGAGACTCTGTCTTATAAAAAAAAAAGAATTCCCTTATACTTTAGATACTGGGGGTGGAGTGGGTGGGGGAATTGCCCAGAGAAGCATTCTATGCTTAAAGCTCCAAAGATCTTAAACTTTGTACTTCAGAAGGCACCTCACACCTAAAAATGTTACCGGATAAGCAACCATACTACATCAGAGATGTGACAAAATTTTATTTGGGTTTGTCTTCTGAGCTTTATTCAAATCCTAATATAAAAAATAGCTGAGGTGAAAACATCAGGATTACAGAAAAATAGTAAAGCTGGGGCCGAATAGCCCGTTCCTGCCCAAAACAGAAAAAATTACACAGGTGAGATGGCCGGTTCCTACAGTCCCAGCTACTGGGACGCTAAAGCAGGTGGATCACTTGGGCTCAGGAGTTTGAGGTTGCAGAGAGAGTTATGATGCTGGCTCTCTATTCTGCCTACGGTAAAAGAGCAAGACCCTGTCTCAAAAAAGGGGTAGGGGAGTACTGGAGAAAATACATAAAACAGTCACTAAGACCTCATGTGTTTTAATATACATTTAAATGGTCAAAATATACTAGATACTTAGGAGATTAGAGAGCAGCAAAGTGAAACTTGGTAAAATCCAGGCAGAGATTTGGTACATAATAAAGTGGGGAATGCTATGTTGTTTTTATAACAACAACAACAAACTACCCTGTGGCACTGAAAGCAAATGTCTATGTTAATCTGTAATTAATCTCTAGCTTTTGTAACACCTCAAGGAAAGTAGACAGCTATCATTTTATTTAAATCAGTGTTTAACATGTTAGCACTCTGTAATCAAGTCTAAATAGCCTGGTCAAACCTACATACAGCTGTTTGTGTGGTCCGGAGAATTATACTCTTCACAGTCACACCCGTAAATCTACTGTAACAACACACACACAGCGTGTGCCGGACAGCACCAACAATTAGTATCTCTATCACAAGGACCACATGCTTTCCATTTTCTCTCACTATCACTGCCTCTCCTCTGGAATTATGCTATGCTCATTTAAGTAGTTTCTCTAAATAAGATTAGCCTTTGTAAAGCACAAATCTGTTCATGCCTCTGTCCTTATTTTTTATTTAATTCTGAGCAGCTCCTAGATTTAAAATTTAGGTTACTTCTTCCCTGACTTCCAGGACAGAATGAGGTTCCCTTCCTCACTCCAGTGCCTCTATTCCCTTTACAGTGTACCAGGCTATTCTGTGACTGACTTTGCAACCTAACTAAACAGAACAGTCCTTACACAGTCACTATTTTACTCCTTTTCTATCAGTGACTAGCTTTTTGGTGCACACTTGCTGAATAAAAGTCCATCACAACAAATACGAGGAGCATGGATTTCTCAGATCACCACCCTTAAACACTTTGCAATTTCAGCTAGAACAGAATTCCACACGTTCTTCCAGGGGACAGTTTTTACACGATGAGATCAACGTTAATTATACAATTTGTTATGTGAACAAGGATATGAAACTCTAACTCATAACTAGTTTTAGGTTTCTTCTTCACTTGATAAACAAAACCCCTCCAATGCCTCTCTTAGATCCCCCCCACCCCGCTGTAGATCTGTAATAACATACATGTCCAAGTAAAAGGTGTTTCGAAAGGTAAAAGACAGAAAAATACACATGTAAATTTATGAGACACAGAAACAATTTCAATCCTAGTCAATAGTTTTGAGGCTGGAAAAAGGAATCAGAAAGAAAAAGTTGCCTCATGTTGCACACGTTTCATTGTTACATAATATCCCTTTTTAGTATACAGTCTGGCTGCACTGAGTTCTCTGCATAAGGAGAACTGGTAAATAAGCAGATTATGACATCTTCATGAAAAACACTCCTATTTTTGGCAGGTAGTATTATAAAATTATGCTAGTTAAGCAACATACATGCTGAATTGACTAAATTGCTGCTTATTTATGTCTTCAAAAGTACAATGTTACATATTTATGTGATACAGAGACAAATAATTGCTTTCAGGCATTTACATTACCTTCCAGGTTCATTCCAGCTTGAAGACATTTTCTATAGCGGCATGCTGGGCAGTTTTTTCTTCGAATTTTATCAATGATGCAATCATTTCTTCCAGCACAGAGATAATTGTGCTGTCCTATGTGGAATAAATGGAATTGTTAAAATTTCCCAAATCCTAAGGGATATTTTCTAGGAGAGGCTCTATTTTTGTCTCAGAAGGAACACAGCCAAGGCCCCCATACAGGTATTGAGGAGGGAAGCATTCTTGGCTACCCTGACTTTATGGAGTTAAGAGGTCAACTAAAGCAAACAGAAAAATACTTGTTTTTCTGTTCAACAAATTGAAAAAAGTTCATTAAAAAGACTTTACTGTAGTATCCATAGATAAAAGCACACAACTCGTAAGCATACCACTTAGTCAATTCTCGTAAGTCACGTACTCTTTTATGTTATCAACTCTCAGATCAAGAAACAGCAAAGTACCCCTCAAAGTTCCCAACTCCAGTCGCTACCCACCATGGGTAACTACTCTTTTGATTAATTGTACTTCATCGGTTCTTTAAAAGTTGCAGAAGATTATCTGTAATCATTATTTTATTATGACCTTATAAACAGTTCAAAGCAGTTTCTTCTTTCTTTTGAACTAATGCTGAAGAGGGCTAAAGAAAGAGGAAACTAATTTGAAGATAGTGTGGGAATCCCAAAGAGAAAATGATTTTAACTCAATGTTACACCCCCATATGCAAATAAAAGGTGACCTTCCTTGGGGCTTCCAACGAAATGATAGGGAAACAGCAACATGTAATCTTGAATTGTAAGGTCACCAGCAGCTGACCAGGTGAACCACAGACTTGGCAAACTGAACTACTATATATAGATCTTACAGAGATCTTGATTTTGCATGTGTTTAGAATATAAAGATGTTTGGATTCACCTTTGACCTCAAGTAATAATTTAAAGTCTGTTACTATCTAAAATCTTCTGGCACCCAGAGTTAAACAATCTTTTAAGAAGTAGAATTAGGGGCGGTGCCTGTGGCTCAAAGGAGTAGGGCACTGGCCCCGTATGCTGGAGGTGGTGGGTTCAAACCCAGCGCCTCCACCAAAAAAAAGTAGAATTAGAGTTCTCTCATGGCAAAAAATTTTAAGGAAAATTTAAAAGTCTCCCCACCTCCCACCAGCACATTCTTGACTTAGTTATTAAACTAACATTTCACTTAGTTATTAAATGTTGAAGAAAATTATCTAAGCATCTGCTGGCCTAGCAAATTTTGAAGAAGTCACTTACTCAGGACCAGCCTGTCTCCATAGATACACGAGATAACTAAGGGTCTGTCCTTACACTAGAGGGGATGGTCTTTGCATGACTCTGCAGGATATTTCTCTAGAATAAATCATATTCGAAGAAAAGAGAAAGAGGAACATCATAATTATCAATTTGCTAGGTTGAATGTATCTATCAGTTATGGTTTCTAGGAAAAGGTCTTTTATGCCTAGAACAACCTAGGACTTGACTTGGATGAAAACAAGTTGCATTTACTTCTTCCCCAATATAAATAACAGTGCTCTTTAAATATTTGTTTTAGGTAGGTGGTTAACTGCATCAGGTTCAATTCCTTGCCTGAGAAGCACAGGCCACCAAGCTGACTAATGGGCTACAGTTCAGCTTTGGTCCAGAGCTCCTTACTCTTCTCTGCCAGATGTTTGAACCAGCTATATCCACTCCTTTGTATGTTCTGAGAGAGTATCCTAGCTTCTTTACTTGGATATGAAATGAAAGCACTAACCCAATAGTTCTATCCTTTATAAACCAAAAGTAGAAAGAACAGATGCATCCATTGCTGAAGCAGTTACAATACCAAAAAGTTTTACCCCATAAGAATATTCCTAAATCACTGTCTTCTAGTTATTGAAAGAAATAATAGAAAAACATTCCAATGTTTGATTTATGTATAATTGAAATAGCAGAATATATATATTATGCTAATATTGATTTCTTTTTGTCTCTGTCTTGAGTACAAGATCAATAGATTCTAAGCTATTGATCGAAGCATTGTACCTTCATAAGTGAAAATTAGTCCTATATGGTTATCAGCATGAAGTTGGGCAAGACCTATCTGTTCCTTAACTATGAAAAGAGGAGTTTTAATTTGTCTTCACTATTTTACAACACATGGTCACGTACTACTACCAGTCATTGCTGTATGATTATGGGACATCTATTTTGGAGTTCCTATGCCTTCTATCGCTTGGTATATTCCCTAATTAATAAAGAGTTGTCAGATAAAGAACCTTTAGGTTAGCTGAAATATCTTAGCATTGTTTATTTTACATAGTATTTACTTTTATTGTTAAAATCTCTTTGGGAGAAGCCATTCAGGTTTTCTATCTGCATGATAGCCCCCAGGGTCTCTGCCTCCTCCTAGCCACACTCTTGTGTAGTCCCTTTGTGCACCAGACCAGGATTGGTCTGCAAGACAAATAAAATAGGACAGAAGTGATGACGTGTCACATCTGCAACGAGGTGATAAAAGACATTACTGGTTGTGCGTTGGTCACACACTTTCGGATCACCAACTAAGCTGCTTCCCGATACAGACTCTCAGAAACCGCGTGACATAATACATGTTTGTTGCATTAAGCCCCGAACTTCGGGACTTAATTGTGCAGCTACAGATTGCAATAGTAAAGGTTTTCCTAAAAGTGAGTTTAAGTTTTTAAAAAAGATCAGCCAAGAAAAATAAGCAGATGCTCGGGTACGAGGAGACTGAGGGTGCGGGGTGTGGGCGTCAGTGGGGCAGTGACGTCGGGGTCTGGTCTGCTCGAGCACGAGAAGACTGAGGGCGCCGGGCGTGGGAGTCCGTGCAGCAGTGAGGTCGGGGTCTTGTTTGTAGACAGCAGTCTTTGAGTCTCAGTTCTGCCTCTTAATGTCTCTGAGCCTCAGTTTCCTACTTCTCAAGTACAAATCATCATAGCATCTAGGAGCTCCCAGAGCCATTAATTGTATATATATAAAATTATATATATATGTTATATAATTTATAATAATATATAAAATATATTTATATTATTATATATATTATATATATAATAATATATAATATAATTTAAATATATAATTATATATGTAAAATTAATGGCTCTGGGAGCTCCTAGATGCTATGCTCCTAAATATATATATTATATAATTTTATATGTATAAAACATAATATATAATGTGCATTGTATATTATATTATATACATACAATATAGGTATATATTGTATAATATATATAATATATGTATTGTATATACATTATATTGCATTATATATATATATATATATATATATATATATATATATATACAATGTATTACATTTATATATATATGTGTGTGTATATATATATAAAACATAGTACTTGGCACATGGTAAATTAAGGGTGAGCTGATACTTATCTCCATTATGACCTGCCATCAAAGACTATATATACTTCTGGGTAAAGGGAATATGATAAAAAGGTACTTGGGGGCACTGGTAAAGAAGGATCATTGATAAGAGCATACATAGAAAGAAATGGAACTACCCACAGTTCTCTCCTGCATGCAGAAAAGTGACTCCCGGAATACTGAATTTAAAAGAAAACAAAATTTAGTTTTAATTTGACTCCAGGGACAATAAATAAGAAGAATTCTAAGAACAGCTAAGTGTTTGGGTGTTTATTGTACACCACTTTGGAGGGGGGTAACCCACAGTGTCTAGCAGGTGTTCACCATGGAGTGCTAAGTATATGATAAAGATACGGCTGCTGTGATTTGTGTAGTTGTTTAAGAAAATGCTCCAAAATATGTATCTAGGCCTTAAAGTGTATTTCTGGACAGGAAACACAGAAGACCTGCTATGAGTTGGGTTATTAAAGGATTATAGAATTTTAGGAGCTGGAAGTCCAAATAAAAGAGGAAACAAAGCAAAGTGATTTACTTAACATATTCCACACTTAAACCCTTTCTTCCTCATCATGTAGTCTAAACATATTTTACTGTAATATTTAAATGCTGAATACTTGGAAAGAGTACAGTTAATATTCCATTAAATTTTACCTAAAAAGCAAGAATGTAATTTTAAAGTGGAGATTAAGCACAAAGGGTGCAAGGCCAATGCGGTCTTGTACATGGGAGGTAAGTTGAGCTTTGTTTGCTGTTTTAATTGTATTTGGAGGCCGTAGGGTGGGGTGTGTGTACACTCTAACAGCAATACTGTCCTTCTTTGCCCAACTGCATTATATTTGGCCAGAATGACACAGAGTTAATCCATGTAAGCATCTGAATTGATAGCCCTATTTTAAATATCAATTTTAGTTATAATAGAGGAGAGTGGAAAGTATTTTAAATTTTATGTATTAATTTTTTACAGTGGTCTCACTCTGCCACCAAGGCTGGAGTGCAGTGGTGCAATCATGCCCCCCCTGTAGCCTTGAACTCCTGAGCTCAAGGGCACCTCCTCCTTTAGCTTTCTGAGTAGATAGGACTAGAGGTACGCGCTGTCATGCCCAGCTAATTTTTAGAATTTTTTTGTAGAGATAGGGTCTTGTTATGTTGCCCAAACTTGTCTTGAACTCCTGGCCTCAAGTGATGGTCCCACATGGGCCTCCCGCAGCCCTGGGGTTACGAGCTTGAGCCACCACTCCTGCTCTTTTTTATTTTTTTAAGTGGCAGGGTCTCACTCTCGTCCGGGCTGGAGTGCAGTGGTGCAAGCAGAGCTCACTGCAGTATTTTTTTAATACCGATATTTTTTAAGCCTCCACTGTCTTATTGTGAATTTCACTTTCAAAAATCAAGTTGTTAATCTTATGTATATTACAGATGATCCTTGATTATCCATGGTGTTATATCCCAATAAACCCACTGTCAGCTGGAATGTGTTTTCAACCTAAGGTATTTTCAATGTATGATGGGTTTATCTGGAGATAACGGCACTGTTAAATCCGGGAGCATAATGAATATGTGTAAAGTTGAAAAGTCCTAAACTGGGGGATCATATGTATTGTACTACTGTTACCACTGAATTTACAGAATGTAAATACTCAAGCAGTTAAGAAAGTGCTGAGTAAAGCAAGGTGAGGATGAGAAGAGGCTTCCTCCTTTTGTATTAAATAACATCCAGTTTGCTAGGGGTACTGCACCAAGTGGGAGGTGGGTTTTAAGTATGACTCATTCGGTGGCAGCTACTACTGTGGCCATAGCTGGAGGCTCTGTGGTCCATGTGAGCTAACATGAGTAATTTTACAGTTTGCTAATGTATTAAAAAGTAATCCAAACAAAAGAAAATGACTAATCTAACCCTCACAGATATGCGAATACAACTCTAGCCAAATAACAATAACCCTTAGACAGTGAACGAATAATTACATTTCTTCAAAAATTAATATAATCAGAGCTATAGGTAATACGCTCAGGCCACACTATCTTCAAACTGCTTTATAAACAACTAAAACACATGATTTTTTCTCCAAGAGGATTCACTGGTAATATCAGTAATATCAGAAATTTTTAGAGTCCCTTCCAATAATAATAGAATGAATTCCTTCTTCTTTAGGGAGAAAATGCCCCTGCCCTGTCAGCAGTCTGAATCCATAAACAAGGGTAAGGGTTGTATTAATTAGTGGAATCACCTTCTCTAAAATGCCTTCTCCTGGACCTCCTCCAGCAGGGTTTATCACTCCCCCCTTTGTGTTATAAACTCTGTGCCTTGTAATTGTTAACTGCTCTTTCACTTAGTAGAGGGAGGGTGGGGAATCAGATCTTAATTGTATAAATACCACTTAGAAAGGTGCCCTGGCTTAATAGAAAAACATGAATGAAGTGAATGTCTCTGCCCCTCTTCCCACTGATCACTGTCAGTCATTTTTGCTGGACTGGTAGAGCTAATGGCTTGAAACAAATTAACTTGTGGGAGTTAAAAATTTCATAATTCTAATACAATCACCAGTATGTTATTGCCCAAACTTAGCACCTTCATTTTATGGGATAGCACTGTCTTATAGTGTTACCTTCTGCTCCTTGACCAAACCCTTTTGCATCAATTTATACTTTACTGTTTTATTCTAGCTCTGTGTGTGTATTTAAAACACCCTCCTTCCTACTGGAGGCCCTAGAAGCCACCCTCCCCTTCCCCCTTGATATCCAGCCTAATAGGCTTTGCATGTAATGGAACTTTAACAATTCACTCTGAGCACTGGGAACCAAATAGAGAAAAAATAAAACTTTTCAAAACACACACTACCTTCCACTGCTCTTTTGAAGAATACTTTACAGCTTCCGCAAGTCAAGACTCCATAGTGACACCCAGAAGCTTCATCAGAGCACACCAGGCAGAGTTTGGGAGGTGGTCCCGCTGCTGTGGACGAGCTCGATGGGGGAGAGCTAACATCTGGTCTCAGGCCAGGACTAAAGAAGGAGAAAAACAATGTTAGGATTTAATTATCATTACTATCAAAGGAATCTCAGCTTCTCACTCCACCGTCAGCCTGGTCACACTGAACTCTGGCTTCAGGGTCCAGCGAGCACTAAAATATCCTATCTAAACATATTCAAATAATGTCATATTCTTTCCTTATACAAAATGAATGAAGTCATTTCTTTTGAAGTGTCCCCAACATAGAATGGTGAGGTTGTGGTTCACATAGCAATTATTGTTTTTAGTTGCATAGGCTTTATTTTTGTAATCCCCTATATTAAGGTGTTACATATGAACAATAACATTTACTATTTTCTAATAGTATAATTTATGGGCTTTATTACATAGGATAGGTTATTTCCATCACTCCTGAAAGATGTCTTTTATTCATTTAATTGGTTAAGATATCAATTTTTTTTTTAATTTTAAGATCTTATACAGGCATCTTTCCAAATCCAATCAAGTCTCACTACAATTATACCCATGACTTCTACTATAGAGTCAAAATTGTCTTGCAGTCTTAGA
The DNA here is from genome assembly GCA_963573935.1 of Arctocebus calabarensis. Taxonomy (NCBI): domain Eukaryota; kingdom Metazoa; phylum Chordata; class Mammalia; order Primates; family Lorisidae; genus Arctocebus; species Arctocebus calabarensis. Next base: position 24,010 of record CAUYON010131758.1, read on the forward strand.
ATTTGGTCCTATGGCTCTCATTCCCAATGTCATCCTGGATGAAAACACAATTTCTTATGATTGAGACAAGACTAATCCAGAAACACTACTTTCTGTAATTTTCTTGTCTGGCTTATAGTAAGACTGGACAGAATAGTGAAGCCCATTCTGCCCTCTCCACTCAATGAAAATACACCTGGAGGGCAAAGATGAAAAATGTGAATGTATTTCTCTGATTTTTTCATTTTCAAAACTTCTTACCACAAGCGTATACTAGACAAGAGTGTCTAGTGTTTACTAGTGTTTAAAACATACATATTTGTTGTGAAAATTTTCAACTATCAGAAAAGTTGAAAGAATTGCACAATGGTCTCAGCGCTTGTAGCATATTGGTTACTGCGCCAGCCACATACATCAAGGGCTGTGGCAGGTTCGAACTCGGCCCAGGCCAGCTAAACAACCGCAACAATAAAATAGTTGGGCATTGTGGCAGGTGCCTGTAGTCCTAGCTACTTGGGAGGCTGAGGCAAGAGAATTGCTTAAGCTCAGGAGTTTGAGGTTGCTGTGAGTTGTGATGTCACAGCACTCTAAAAAAAAAATTGTACAATGGATATGTACTTTTTACCTATCTTCACCAATTCTTGATATTTTGCTACATTTGCTCTAAAAAATGTATTTTAAAAACGAATAGAACAGTTATCCAATACTAGAAGAAAAATCAAATTATTTCATTTCATATTGGATGATACTGTGGTTTCCAACACTGTATCTTCCTAAGGAAATTTCTTTTTTTTTCTTCTTTTTGAGACAGAGTCTCACTATGCCGCCCTCTGTAGAGTGCCATGGCGTCATAGCTTACAGCAACCTCAAACTCTTAGGCTTACGTGATTCTCTTGCCTCAGCCTCCCAAGTAGCTGGGACCACAGGTGCCTACCACAACACCCAGCTGTTCTTTCCTGTTGCAGTTGTCATTGTTGTTTAGCAGGCCTGGGCTGGGTTTGAACCTGCCAACCTCAGTGTATGTGGCTGGTGGCCGGCACCATAACCACTGTGCTATAGGCACAGAGCCACCTAAGGAAATTTCATGCTAACTTTAGAACAAAAACTGTATTGTGTAGCGAAAAAGAATTTTTAGCCTTTTGCTTATAATTAAAGACTGCCCATTCAGTGTGCTTAAGCAGGCTTTCAAAAATACGAATAGTAGCAACCTGTTGATCTGGGAACTCTGCATAGGAAAGTGTTATTTATCACCTATACAAAAAAACCATACCATTCCCTCCTTAGAATCTTAATTTATTTTCTAAAAGAGATGGCATTTAGGAATAAACTTGAATTGGGGTATTGGTTGTCTCTTTGTCTGCCTTTATTATAATTTACTTTTGATTATTTCAGCCAATAACAATACTAAATCTCAATGACAAATATGTTTAAACTAATTCACAGAGCAAACTAACTTAAGATATTATTTTAGTTACCAATCTGCTCAGAAATTATATTTATAAAGTAACAAGTTTTTGTTATTGTTCTGTTTAGGAATGAATGTTAAAAGGCAATAATTGTAGAATGATGACTTCATTTAATAAATGCTACCTTAAGTAATCAAGCCAGTAAACCGAACACTTCCACCTAAATTCTATCTCCACATGAAGCTCCCTGAACCTCGCCAACTATCTGCTTATCCAAGAGGCTCAGTCAGCAGCACAGTGTTCCCACCACCCCAATTCTGAGAAGAGGCCCCAGGGCTTCACACTATTCTCTGAACACTGTCAAGAAGAATTTCTAGATGTTTCCGTATGACAAGGCATCGATTCCCTGCTGGATTTGGGCAAGTGGACCAACTGCATATTGAAAGCCTATAATAAAGAGAATAACCTGAAATGACTCTGCTGTGGATCTGGCACAAGCCACCACTGATGAATGGAAACTTGTCACTAAGGTGGAGGAGCTGCTGTGGGCCAGTTTTGCAGAAAGTAGGAACAGTGAACAGAGTGGTTAACGTGTTGGGGAAGCATAAACTTCCCTGGCTTCTGTTCTGAAGATGCTCCTGTTCCTGCTCAGCCAATCTCTGTCACCTCACATCTATATTTAGGGTCCAACCAGTCATTTGTATATTTAGTTTATGGAAAATGAGAACATTGTTAAAGACATGAAAGGTCGTTCTGTAATGTTTCCTTAACCAATTTTACACACACACATACCCATTGTATTTGCAATTCAAACAGTGCTTTGCAGTACTTTATAGTTTTCTCTCTCAACAACCCTGTGACAAGGATGTCACCACCTTTCATGAGGTCATGCAGGCAGTGGCAGGTGGTTGATGAGGGAGCCTATCTGTGGTTAAACTGACACGATTCAGATCCCAGCTGTTCAGACCCCACTCACCAGCTTCTGTGACCCTGGCTAGGTGTCTAGTAAGATACTTTGCACCTCGGTTTGTACATCAGTGAACTGGAAAGGACATCACCTGTGTGCATGTGTTGTGAAAATAAGATTTACGCAGAAAACCTCATCTGAAGTACACAGTTCCTGCATCTACCAGATACTTGATAGATGTTCATTCTTTCACCTTTCTGGAAAACTGAAGATTCTATGAGTAAGCATTATGTAAGTATTATGTAAGTGGAAGGCAGTATTAAGTCTAAAACTTAGGACAATATTCCCAAATTCTCACTTATAAATTAAAACATATGGAAAACATACTTATGCCATTCAACTGTGGAGCTACAGTTAACGAAAGGGAAAGTAAAAACCAAGTGAACCAATGGATTGATAGCTTAGAATCTAGAACCCAAGTCAGGCTTTGGCAGCCCTTCACACGGTCATTCTGGGCTACATCAGAGGAGAACCAAGTAGAAAGGAGCCAGGTGGAGCTCAGATATCAATGGAAAATCAGTTTTTGTCACACAAATACGAGAATTATAATGACCTGTAACGAACACCATTGGAAGAAATGGATGAATGCTAAGTAATATTCAGTTGCAAATGTGACCCTATGATGCTGCAAAGAGGAGCTAGGGTACAACCAAATGGTCAGAATTCAAGGGAAAACCATATGGAATTGACATGTTCAGGATACATGGCAACAGAAATCAAAAGTATGCTATGTATAATAAGAGTGCACATTCACCCGCTTTGAATGGAAAGCTAAAACGTCTGACTATTAGGACATCATTACCTTTCACACTAATCCACTATTCAATGTACGTTCGCAGCTGTGCCAAACATTCTGAAGACGCTAAGACGTTCCATCATGAACTGTCTACAGTGTGGGTGTTTTCTTTTAAGTGAAGACAAAATGCTTGTTCCAGGTGAGTGCTGTTGGTTCCCAGTGAGAAGGGCGAGTGTGCTGGAAATGGACTCATTCCCAAGGCTACTGAGTTGACATAGGCGTTAAGAAAGACAGAAACATGCGTGGAGCTGGGTATTTCTATTTAATGTTCTTACAAGAAATGCAATTGATGAAAGGAGGATCATGCATAAAACAGCCACAGGCATAAGAAAGTTAATGTAAAATGTGTAGGCAGACGTCATTCATTCATTCAGCAGACACTTCCCGGAGCCTGAATGCCAGGCAGGCACTGTGAGGATACAGAAGTCATCACGTGTGAATTGACAGTAAACCTCAAGGCACTGCTGTAGGAAGGACTCGTAGAATCCTTTCTAGCTGCCTCTTGCATCACAATACTACTAGGAAGAGAATCAGCCATACAGAGCGACAATCTGGGTTCGAATCCTAGCTCTAGTGCTCTAATATCTGTGTAACAGTGGCTAGCTGACTTAACCTCTTTTGAGTCTATTCCCTTAGTAATACCATTTTAAGGGTTTTATGTGGGTTATATATTTCAGTTATATAAAGCAGTGGTACATACTGGGTGGCTGTCAAGCAATAGGTCTTCACCCTACCCTGAGGGATTATATTTATTTCTAACCCCCCTCCAACCTCCACCCCCCCGCCCCCCGGGAGGATCCCAGGGAAATGGGAGTGCTATTTCCTTCCCTGTTAGCCAGAGGAAGGTTAATAGCCCTCTACAAGCTAAGGTTCAGATATTTATTATATTCTTTTTCCAACAATTTAATTTTTTAAAGTTCAGTGTTGCAAGGTAGAATCTGAAACCGTATCAGTGGACTTTGGGTAACAAAACTCTGTTATATTAAAATCTACCGTCTATCTTGAATGGGTTTTTCACCTATGCAATGTTACGTATTAGTCCTTCGGAAAATCTCCCTTCCCCGAGGTCTGCAGATCTTCCAAATGCTGACACAGTTCACTATGTAACAGAAAAGAATCATGTCTGTCAACTCACAGTGGCAGATGTCAATCCTCCAAAATTCTGATTTTCGTTTGAAACCTATGTTTTATCAGATTGGCAACAAGTACTTTCAGTTGTCTTCCTTAAAGTGTTACGTTTACTTCAGCAATTTTTGAGAAAGCATCCGTCAAATACCCAAGGCTAAAAACTGTAGTTTACCTTTCCGAGTATTCCATTCAAAGAAGTATCTAGTTCAGTTCAACTTGATCTTAAACAGTGCTTTTCCCTGAGACAACCATCAAACGCCATGCACAGCGTGAGTGCTTTATGCAACTTCCCATTTTGTCACACAGATGTTAAAAGGACACATTTATTCAAGGGCCGAGAATTAACAGAATAGTTAAGTTTTGTTTCCTCAAGAATATTAAGTGGAATTGACTTTCTCTTCCTTTTAATAATGAGGGTATATGGCAGTGAATACAATTACTAATACACCAAGACCCCACAATTTTACTCATGTTTGCTTTTGCACCACCAGTGCAAATGTCAACACTGTGAAATGACAAAGTACATATTATCATGAAAATTATTCAAAAAGGATCTTGGAGACCCTAGGACTCCACGGACCAAATTGTGAGGACTATTGCTATAGAGAATAGTGAGTGAAGTCTCTAAATTACACAGGCTACAATTCATAACCAAACTCTGCAATAGAGTAGCTTGGGGGCCTTTTAATTTCCTCAATTGCAATTCCTTATGTCTAAGCAGAAATTGTAATGTACTTGGCAAAAGAATACAATATTGCTTGCTAAATTAGAAGGTCCCACCCCTAATTAAGAGACAGAGATGACAAGCTATTACTATCCCAAGTGGTGTGGTTGACATAGCCTTCAATCAGCAATTTTTCAAAGTAATTTAAGAAATTCATTTGGAGAGAAAAAAGAGTATTATCAGTTCAGAAAGCAAGTTCTAACATGGGAAAAAAATCCTCAAAATGTAACTCTGCAACCGGATTAATTTTTAACAACTACAAATGGAATATATCCTCATTGGCTTGTCAATTTTTGTCCCAAGACCATAAGGCAACTGTTCTCGATAGAGAGCAGTTTTGCTTCCCAGGGGGCATTTGGCAATGTCTGGGGACACTTTTGTTATAACTGGGGAAATGCTACTGGCATCTAATGAAAAGAAAGGAGGGATGCTGTTAACAGGCTACAATGCACAGGACAGACAAAGAATCATCCAGCGTCAGATGTCAGTAGTGCCAATATTGACACACCCTCGCCTTATATAAAGCTTTAAGCCACATAGAGTGAAGGAAAAAAAATTCAACAAAGACCAGAAACATTTGAAAACCTTCTATCTTTAAAAATGGAGCAATGACTCTACTGAGGCAGCCCTAAATAGTCTTTGATTCAAGACAAACCCAACAAGATATTTAAAACAGAACTGAGGCCAGGGACTAGACAGGCCTAGTTATCAATGCAGGATTAGTGTGAGTCGGTAATTTGTTTTTATTTTCCTTCTAAAAGGTGATTTTTACACATTAAAGTCACTTGCACTTTTCTTATCTTTCTTCATTAGGAAAAATGTAAATACTCAAGCTGCATAGACCAGGTGATCTTATTCTTTGTCCATTTATCTCTGCATTAGGTAAAAGATTACTGATTTTTTTTTAATATAATAAGCTATAGAATAGAAAATAGATCAAATCTATTAGAAAATCAAGTAGAAAAATACTTTAGAGGAAGGCTTTCACAATATTAGTCTATTAAATGGTTTTAGCAGAAAGCATTTTATCTTATTTAGCAAGCTAAAAATAAAAAAAAAGACTGATTATTCTCTTTGCTTTTGCAAGGTTTCTATTAGTTTAAATTCTAGGTACATTCCTTTAAACTATGCTGCTGTTGCTTTTTTTTTTTTTTTTTCCTCCCTCCAAGAGTTATGATCTTGCTACACTGCTCAGGCTGTCAGGTTGACTTCAAACTCCTGGGCCTCAAGGGATTCTCCTGCCTCAGCCTCCCGTGGCTGGAACTATAAGCACGAGCTACCATGCCCAGCAACTACCATTTATGCCACTCATCTGAAGGAGGGGTTACAGCAACAAAGCTACCAACCAATAGAATTTTCAGTAAAGGATAAGTGAAGGAGGAGAGGTCTTTCTCAGACCTTTGAGACACCAATGTCCTGCCACTTACCATCTTTGGGCTTGATTTCCTTGTCTCTAAAATGAAAGTCTTAAATCAATAAACTCCAAATGGGCCACATGGTCCGAGGTGGTTTAGTAATGGAGAAGTGGGGAAGAACACACTAGGATCTGTAAGAGGCTTCCCTGATCCTTGTATATTTATTTACATGAAGAGAGAATATGGTCACCTTATCTATTCTTCTTAAAGTCTAATCTGTTCATGGAAGAAATAGAATCCTGCCTGGTCACCGTGTTTGGTAACTCAGTTCCTAAGAGCTGTGTCGTCTTTCACGCTTCACACCACGTGTCCAAGGAGGAGGAAAACAGAACAAGTCTTTAGACCCCACGCACTCTCTTCTCAGGGTGTGTGTTCTCACTTTTATTTGCTCAGGTCTGCGTCAGAGACATGAGTTTTAAGGAGGAGCAATGGTAGGTAGTAAACAGACCAGTAAATAGAATACTAAGGCCAAGAGTGAGTGGCGGAAACAGAAAAGTACCAACTTTTTCATTACATGGTTGTTTCTAGAAGGAAGACCTGATTTTGTTTCCATCTAATAGGGTTCACCTTTTGGGGGCAGGACACAAATATAAGAGGGTCCTTATCCAACAAAAGCAATTAATGTAACCTGCTTCTGTGTACCCTCAAAGAATCCCCAACAATTAAAAAAAAAAAAAAAAAGAGTGAGGATAATCTATGGTTTGGGACATTCAAAATACGAGACATCTTCCAAGAAGGCAAGAACATGTGGGAGAGGCCAGGTTAGTTACTGACTTCTTCCAACAATGAACCTCACACTTCTTTGAAATTACCCCCTGTTTCCACCTCAAGCCATGGCAGTAACTTATTTCTAAATATACCTTATCTCATTCTTACAGAGATTTGAATTTCTCTCCCCACGCTCAGTCTGACCCTGACTTAACGCAGAGGTTGTGCCAGTCCACGCCCTCTCCCTCAGCTCACTTATGACCCCTGTAACACTGCCCACTCTGAGTGCCGCCGCGTCAATGCTCGTCTTCCTCCGCTCCTGCCGTGACCACTGCAATGGCTGATACTAAGTCGTCCTTCGGGCTCCGGCTTTTTCTCTTTACACTCCATCCTCCTTGTGACTAAAACTCATTTTTCCCAATATGATACCTAGTCGCGGAGGCTCCTCTGTTGATACTCGTATAACACAAGCTCGGTGTGATCCACAATTCTGTTCCTCTTTCATTCTCCAGTCACATGTCTTCCCAGGCCCTTACACAAACCCCTTGGTTTCTGTATCACTTCAGGGATCCTGTATTCTATAAATATTTATTAAGTGCCTACTATTTGCCACATTTCTCCTGGGAGCTTTTGTTAAGATCTGTTCTCCTAACCTCAAGTGCCCACCGTGGCATTTCTGACTCATGACAGCCTCGAGACTTCCTAAAGTAGCACTTTATATGGACGATCCTGTTACCTTTTTTGTTTGTTTCTTTGAGACAGGGTCTCACTCTGTCACTTGCACTAGAGTCTGGCGGTGTGATCACAGCTCACTGCAACCTTCAATTCCTCGGCTCAAGTGATCCTTTTGCCTTGGCTTCCCAAAGTGCTGGGACTCCAGGCATGAGCCAGTGTACTTAGCCCTATGCTACCTTTTGGGGAATCATATAATGTATCCTACAGTAATTTTGGTAGGGCCCAAGTCTTGGGCCTCGTCATATCACCAGCATCTTGTACAGTGTTCAATATATGTTTTTTTTTTTCATTTAGCTTATTTATACTTCATGTCTTTATCTGCGCTGCAAAAGAATTTGAGGCAGCTGACATGGTGGCAAATTTATGAGATTGCATCAAGAATTCAAGTACCACCTTACCACTATGAGGCACTACGACTCAAGTTCGTGCATTATCCCATTTAATCCTCTCCACAGACATATGAGATGGGTTCTATGTTCAACATTTATAGATGAGGAAACATTCAGAGTTGACCTGCCTAACGTGTAGAAAAGCCAGGATTCAAGGCCAGGTCCTTCTGACATAAGTCAGTGTTCAGAACGAATCTTTGACCTTCTGCCCTATGATGAAGTGTTAGAACCGAGACCCTGAGGTGCAGCAGGTCACTGACACTGAGGAACAACGCCATCTGCTTTGTGGGGCACAGTTTCTGGTCTCAGTCATAGAAAACAAAAGGCAGCAAATCCCCTGCGCCTGCTTTAATCATGACCTACAAATCAGGATTTTTTTTTTTTTTTTTGCCCAAATATGGGTCAAATAGGTAAAAACATTTCCCTTAAAAATGTGTCACCGTCTGTGTTTTACTAAATTCCAAACGCTCTACAAACTTATGTATATCTCTTACCATAAATTAGCACAGTTCCTAAATCCTACAGACGTAAGAAGAGGAAATGTAGAACAGTTGTGTCTACATTTAGTGCAGAAGGAAAAAACCTTTGCACCAAGCTCAACCTGAGTTAAGGCTACACAATCTTCCTCCCCTCAGTCAAGGCCAAGGCTTAATTCTCCAGTTCTCTCTCTCTCTCTTTTTTTTTTTAGACAGAGTCTCTGTTGCCCCAGGCTAAAGTGCCAAGCACTCTGACTGCCTCTGCTGACCACAAGCCCTTGTTATGAAACCCAGCTAATTTTTTCTCTTTTTTAAAGGCGGGGTCTTGCTCTTGCAGGGTGGTCTTGAAATCCTGAACTCAAGGGATCCACCTGCCTGGGATTCCCAGAGTGTTAGGATTACAGGTGTGTGCCACCGCACCGGGCCAATCCTTCCATTCTGACATCAGTGTGAGAACTCCCTGGTTTCTCTGTCATGCCAGCCTATGAGAGATTCCTTTGCCATATAAACTGGCCTTGAGTTTTGAGGATGTTCTTCCTCACTCCACATCTCAGTTCCTACATATCCACGGAAACAATGTAAAGGAATAATTTCAATTACCTGTGGTTTTGCTTTCTGCAATTTCACTAACCTGATGTCAACTGTGGTCTGAAAATACTAAAAGGAAAATTCCAGAAATAAACTCGTAAGTTCGAAACTGCACGCCTTTCTGAATAGCGTAATGAAATCTCGCGCCCGGGGACGTGAATCATCTCTGGGTCTAGCCGCTGGCATATCCACTCTGAAGCTGCTGCCCACCCTCCAGTCTCTGCTGTCAGATCGACTGTCCTGGAACTGCAGTGCCTGTGTTCTCAGAAACCTTATTTTACTTATCAATGGCCCCAAAGCACCAGTGTAGTGATACTGGCAAAATGCTAAGTGTTTTTTTTAAATTATTTGTTATTGTTAACTTGTTATGGTGCCTAATTTAGAAATTAAACTTTATCATCGGTATGCCTAGGAAAAAACATAGTGTACTGTACATAGGGTATGGCACAGCCCATGTTTTCTGGTATCTGCTGGGAGTCTTGGAATATACCCCTCTTCAGTTGGGGGGACTACTATATTCATTAAATAGTGAACAGACTGGTAAACTTGTCCCTAGAAAACCTGGGAGGAAAGAAATAAGAAGGCAGTCTTTAGAATGATGTAAAAGTTACTTAGTGGACATATGCAATACAGTCAGTTAGATGGAAAATGTAAGACTAAAAAGGTTGTTAGCAAATGAAACAAATGCCTCTTTCACAATAATAATTATATTGGAAATCAGTGATTTGTAATTCCATACCTACACAGTTAGTTGATTTACATAAATATATTATCTCAAAATCATCCTTACTAAGTCTGTTTTGAAAATGAGAATACAGAAGTTAAGCTATTTGCCCAAAGTCACATTATAAAGAACCCTGGATTTGAATTCAGCTCTGCCTGACTCACCCTTATCACTGTCGCCTGGCAGGGACCTGCTGGGTGATATCCATTAAGCTTAATAGAGTTTTTAAAGATTATACAGGTCATCGAGTAGATAGTTTTGATCTAAAGTTAAACATCAAAATTAATTTGTTTTTCCTCTTCCCTAATATTCTTGATATCCCAATTGAATAGAAATGATTTATAATTAAAGATACAGAAGTATCTAAGTCACTTGTTTTTTCTTTAGATCCTTTCTATATTGATTTAAATTAGCATATTGGCATTATACATTAAAATTATGTCATGCTAGGTATTATAATACTAAATGAACATGGAGACCATACATCAAAAATATGAAAGTAGGAGTATTTTATATATTTATAACACTATCTTTGCTCTTAGAGATGCTTTGAAGCACATTATTATATGTTTAACTAATGCCTAGAATTCTGGAAAGTGAATTTTTCTGATATATACTGTTCTACTAAAGCATCAGGTTGACATGATAGTATTTTTGTACTGTTTTGGAAAATGCGTAACAGTTAATTTGAGTAAAATGAACTTAATATTATACAGCCTTAACTAAATGGGAGGTATGAACCATGCTACCACTTATAAGTAGAAGATAAAATGGGTGTAAATTAGAATATCATCTGATGTTGCACAGACTGATAAAGCCAAAGGATTTCTAGTTATTCAATTTAAAGGGCACTAAAGTGCCATAATTTATACATTCAACTCAACTATATAATAATAGCTACCATTTATTTGGCACTTCTTATGTGCTTGGTGCTTAATCAACACATTCTACAATTCTTATTACCAGCCTGCAATTTAAAATAGCTTAAAATTTAAAATTGCACACGAGCTTTATGGATGCCCTACATTTAAAAATATGTATGATGGCATTGTACATAATGTAGATGCACGCTGATATTTGTCCACATACACATCTTTTCAAATAATTCATTCATAACAGAGTGATAGGAACATAAATTATAGTATAGTTTCACTTTTGCAAATTTAGCAATAGGAAAGAAATAAGGTTTTGTTTGTTTTTCACAAGTATAGATCACTGTGGTTCACTGTGGAGTGTTCATTAGAACAGCATGTGTGTTTCTTCTAAAATGGTATCTGCTAACGTTTTAGAAACCATACGGTAATAGAAAAAAACGTTTAAAGCAGGTGATGATGTGATTTTTGTTTTAAGGTTTCAGTTATACCTTTCAAAATGTAAAAAATGCGGCAGCATTATTTTGAGAAAGATTAAATGGTAACCAGTGCTTCTGTGGGAAATGAACAATCTGGAAGTCCTAAATTGATAAGCATTTGTAATCAACATAATACTAATTCTACTTGCTTTTCATCTTTTCATTTTCCCCTGAAATAATTTATAGACTTAAAGGTAAAATCAGTACTGTATTCTTTCAAATTTATTTTTAAAGTTCTGTGAAGTTTGAATTTTCATAAAAGTATTGCAAAAATGTTTTTTAACCAAACCAAATCCCTTCTTGAAAAGAACAGGAAAGTCAGCCATTAGAAAGCATCTGTAAACTTCATTCTTATATAAACAGTTCTGTCTGCAGGAAACATAACCTGCTGAAATACCACCACAGATTGGATATGCCCATCTCATGACAGCTTCAAAGTCTAAGAGAAAGGAGTGTTTAAAATGAAATCCTCACTTTAAAATTCATTTATTCATTTTTAGAACCAGGTCCCGGTCTCTTGCCCAGGCTGGAGTGCAGTGGTACAATCACAGCCCCACAGTTTCTAGTGGAACTCCGAGGCTCAACCAATCCTCCTGCCTCAGCCTCCTGAGCATCTGGGATTACAGGTGAGAACCACTGTGCCTGACTTTCAATGTAAAAATATAAATATTACCAAAGTAATTTTTAGACTTATTACTTTCAATAAAATCATCACTTCAAAAACTTTCATAATTAAAAATAAACAAATACAACAGAGAATGGCATGAGCTTTGGAGGGAAGGAACAAATAAAACAATGACAGTGATAAAATTTTCATCTATAGTTTAAAATAGAACATGAAACATCTATCATCTGCCAAAAGATGAATCACAAAATGGATATTTTAAGGATAAGTCCTTAATTTGTAGCACAAATAGCTGGCCATCCTAGACTAAATGTTTCATTGTTGATAAATGATTCTCCCACATTACCTTTAATACTGAAAGCTGACAAATGTTCAGAACATGAAAACAATATGTCACAACATAAACTGTTACCTGTTGGGTAGATTGTCAACATATGACCTTAGCTGTACCAGGGTCATTTTAAGATAGTTTGGACAGTCTAGGTGTTTTTTTTTTAAACTTATCATCACTTTCTATAAGAACCACATCCGAGCTATAAAAATTAAGAGTACAGAGAACAATAGAATGAGGGGAATCTTTTAAAATTATAATAGAAGTGGTTAAAGTTTCCCTAGTCAGACTGGGGAGGAAATCGACGTCTGTCCATGACCTCAAAAATGGGGGCAAATATTCTCCAAACATCCTTCCAAAAGGAACGTGGTACATGTATACCACGGAATATTATGTAGCCTTAAAGAAAGATGGAGAATTTACCTCTTTTATGTTTACATGGATGGAGCTGGAACATATTCTTTCTTAATAAAGTATCTCAAGAATGGAAGAAAAAGTACCCAATGTACTCAGCCCTATTATGAAGCTAATTTATAGCTTTTATATGAAGGCTATAACTCAATTATAGCACAAGAATATGGGGAAAGGGGAGGGGAGGGGGGGAAGTGGAGGGAGGGCAATTGGTGGGGCCACACCTATGATGCATCTTAGAAGGGTACAGGTGAAACTTAGTAAATGCAGAATATAAATGTCTTCATACAATAACTAAGAAAATGCCATGAAGGCTATGTTAAACAGTTTGATGAAAATATTTCAGATTATGTATGAAACCAGCACATTGTACCCCATGATTGCATTAACGTTCACGGCTATGATTTAATTTTAAAAAATGGGGGCAAAAAGATAAAAAAGTCTCTGAGAAACATCTCTGTTTGAAATTTTGATTTTTTCCTTGTGCAGCCTGGAGAGGATAAA
>CAUYON010131759.1:0-42940 GCA_963573935.1 Arctocebus calabarensis
CGAGAAAATATCATGAATGGTATGTCAATCAGGTTGATAAAATATCTCAGATTGCATGTGAAGCCCCCACACTGTACCCCATGGTTGAACTAATGTACACAACTATGATTCAATAAAAAAAAAATAAATAAAAAAAAAAAAGAAAAAAAGTGAAAAAGTGAAATTCAATAAAATATGTTTTTATCCAAAAAAAAAAAAAAAATTTAGCAAGAGTTGGAGAGCAGAGATCTGCCCACCAATTGCTGGTGGAACTCCCTTGGTGAATGAAAAGCTGACATCAAAGGTGATTCCACACAGCACTGCAGACAGATGCCCTCTACTCCTGTCCTGGCTGGGATTGGGATTCTCGCCTGTCCCTCATACCCAGAGAGTGGCAGACTTTGAAGAAGAGACAGGCACCTATTGTCTGTGCAGCTGCTATATGTGGAGAGAGGAGAATAAAAAGTGGGGTGGCAAAGGAGCCACTGGGACAGAGGGGTCAATTTTATTAACCCTTTTCTGCAGTCTCCAGGATAGATGGGAATCCTTTGAATAAAATGGTGTTACATACTTGAAATTCTCTTACTTGTTTCAAGCACAGGCACAAAGCTAAAGAGATACATAAATATAATCGTGGACTGTTGGTGGCTTACAAGGGACTTCTGGGTGTTCATACTTATTTCTTGATGGCACTATAACCTAACTGGTGCATCATTAATGGTCATTGAATGAATGAACCTGCAAAGTCGGTATCTTCATCATTATTTTATGAATAGGAAATTGGGAGGCTAGGTGATGAGCCCGAGGTCATGCAACCAGAAGAAGATCATCTGACTGTGGATCTGGTAACTTTTCCATTACACCAGCATATGCTGTTATGGACAACTTTGTCACTGTCTCACGGGAGCAGACTTCTCATGCTACAAAGGAGCTTAGCCCATATCTATTTCACGCTCTTCTTTATCTATAAGGAAAAGGGCACCCAGAGGAGTTTCAAACATTTGTGTGGAGATAGCATCTCTTTTTCCAAAGACACTTGGATTATGTCTTACTAATAGCTATTCTCCCGAGATTATGCAATTTACAATCTACAGAAGCTTAGAGACGCACAAAAAGCACACAGAAAAAATGAGAATGTAACCAAGAAAGAGGAAGATGAGATGGCTGTAATAGAGAAATATATCTGTAATAGTTAAGATGCAATAGAGGCTTTAACAAATCCTAAAATAGCCATAAAATGTTATTTCTTATTTGTCTAACAATCCAATGCAGGTGGTGTAGACCAGTAGTGGTAGTGGTGATGGTGGTGTGTTTGCTCCACGCAGCCATTCAAGGATCCGGGTCAACGGAGGCTCTGCCAGTCTCGGTGTCACTTCTCAGCTGACATCGTGCTGTGCATCCACATATAGCAGGAAAAAAAGAGAAGAGAATGAAGAGTATCATATAAGGGACTGTGCTAACATGACTGCTAATAATCTGATGTGAAGAGGCTGGGAAAGGTAGTTGGTTCACAAGAGGAAGAGGAAAGAGGTTCAGTGACTGAGCAGCAATCTCTGCCACAGGATCCAAAGGTAGAATGGACATTATGGGAAAGTGACAACCTCTTTTTTCATGAAAATTAAATGCCACGTGTTTGTTCCTTAGATGGAGTCTGTAGGAGATGATTCTAAACTATAGCTTCAAAGGGGGAATGAACAGAGAAAAAAATGTTCAAATTACACCGTTCCTTTAGCACCAAGATCATGAAATTTTTTGTGGTCAGCTCATCCAGGAGTAATTATTTCCTCCTTTGGTTCCATATGACTCCCCTTCCTTACCTCCCACGGACTTTTTAGCTTCAGAAAATCACGTACCTACTTTATTTTCTTCCCTTCATTACCTTTGATCAATTTAAACCAGTGAAATACTGTTAAAAACCTAATTTATCTGTTAGAGTTCTACATATGATTTCATTAAAAAATATTTCAAGTTTGAAAGCTGTGGAATAGGATAATCTCTAAAATTCCTTTAAGCCCTACCAAATCTATAATTCTGTTGACCTAACAACATAACCCGGATTTATAGGATAATTGACACGGCATCTTCCCACTTCACTTTGTACTGGAACCAAGCTTTTGAGCAAGAAAAAGTTGGAAAAAATGAGTGGAAGGAAGGCTGAGTGGAAGGAAGGAAAATTTAGCTGAACTTATCAAAACCTATTTAGCCCTTCATGAAAATAAAGAATCAAATGGCCAGATTTAAATTACTGTTTCCTATAGTGAATTAGGAAATGGGTTCCCCTTAGTGGACCATATCTGTCTCTCGTGAGTGGCTCTAATATAGTTGGTCATGCAGGTACACAATGACATTCAGGGACTGTTTTTAACTGTATCTAACTGAATTCTACTGTCTAACTACTTCAAATTTTCAGTCTATCAGGCCATAAATATATACTTTCTGCTTTCTCTAAATTTACATGAACTCCAGCAATTTTTCTTTTCCTCTTTTTTTGATTTTTGGTTGATAATAGGGTTTGTGTTAAAATCACACCTTCTTTTGATTTCTTGCATGCATATAGACTTTATTCGTGTTTGTGGATATAAGTGCTTTTATCTTGCTCTGCAATCAGTCACAACCCAGGGTGGAGGCAGAGAATGTTTGGTACAATATTTCCTATGTAAACAGTTTTGCTGTAAAAGGAACAATATGGCTCTAATTTTGAAGTATGATCAGCTTGGAAATATGCAAACACATTTGAATATACATCCTGTACACGACAACAGCAATATGAAATTGGATACACAAAAGAGGTGGGCTTTTTTTCTCTAGTCACTGCCCCAGCTCTCCCCCTGCCAGATAATATCAGCTTTATTTGCAAGCTTTTCAGTGAAAATGCCTGCTTCGATAGCTTTCTCAAATTGATAAAAATATATGTAGTCAAATAAAATTTTTTTTAATGGTCAAGTTGTCCCCTGGCACACACTCTATCTCCGTCTGAATACAAATAAAAGCAGGTTAAATGGAAGAGGGTTTAATCCAGTGTAGCTATGAAGTCAAATTGGAAAGGGCAATAGTAGAGACTCAGTCTATGGATATTTAAGATGCATTTGTGCTGTGTGGAAAAAAAGCACTTGGATCTTTAGTTCCTATTTGACTGTGCTGGGTAGAAGGTGAGTGTTTCTCCCTCTGGTTCCGTCACAGCTGCCAGGTGTGGTTGGGCATTGATGGGGGAGCCTAGGGGTGGCGGTAGCTTTGCTTTTCTCTCTCTCTTCTGCAGCCCAACATGGGGGTGGAACAATAGTACACAGTGACATGTAGTTGTGATTTGTGTAGCCAAATGACAACTACATGTCAGTTTCTATTAGTAAATGAAAACAGATCCTTTTTTCAGAAGGCAAGGGTGCCCCCCATAATTCTACTACCTTAATTCTAGTACTGTGTATTACGAACTTAGTAAATATCAGAGCTAGCTAAGTCCACCTGTAAGGTTGATACTACTGCTAATAATCCAATTTTCCGAAAAGGAAACTGGGGCTTAAAGAAAGGCAATATAATCTAACTACAATAATAGAGTTAAGAGCTGGCCTAGCTGGGATTAAAGCCAGAGCTAATGAATGTTCTTAACGTCCTACTCTAAAATGCCTCTCAGTCTCAACATACTGAAAGTTTCATTTTTCCATGTTTTAAACCATCCTGTCCATTAATAAGCATAATTTTTAATTTGAAATTAGAGTAAATACACAAACAGAGGACAGATTAAAAGTGAAATAATGGGCCTGGTGCAGTGGCTCATGCCTATAATCCTAGCATTCTGGGAGGCCAAGACTGGTGGATTGCCTGAGCTCAGGAGTTTGAGACCAGCCTGAGCAAGAGCAAGACCCTGTTTCTACTAAAAGTAGATAGCTGGGCACCATTGTGGAGGGCACCTGTAGTCTCAGTTACTTGGAAGGCTAAGGTGGAAAGATTACTTGAGCCGAGGCATTTGAAGTTGCTGTGAGTTAGGATGCCACCACATTCTGCCCACGGCATAGAGAGAGACTCTTCACGCCCACAAGTGAAAAAACTGGAATATTTGGCATATTTGAAAGTTATCTTAAGAATGTATTGATATTACTTTTGTAATTTTCATTACTATGTTTTGTCATTTCCAATGGTTGCATAGTTCATATTTAAAATATACTTACTATGAAATCAATGTATAGTCACTTACACATTCATACGAATAGCATCACTGTCTCACAGCTGTCTCCAGAAAATCAGCAAGCCAAAATATACATCGTTTATGGGTGCTACGATCTCAAAGTTTGAGTCCCCTCAAAATTTTTAAGTTGAAATTCTAACTCAAAAGGACATAGTATTAGGACATGGGGCCTTTTGGGAAGTGCTTAGGTTGTGAGGATGGAGCCCTCATGAATGGAATTAGTGCCCTCATAAAATGGGCCCAAGAGAGCTACTTGCCCCTTCCACCATATGAGGATGTAGTGAGATAGCCCTGTTTATGAACCAGAAATTAAGCCTTTACTGGTACCCTGATCTCGGATTCCCAGCCAATGTGAGAAACGCATTTCTATTGTTGATAAGCTACCCAGTCTATGCTATATATTTTAAATATGTCTGTCCAGATATATTAGGAGAGTGAGCAAAAAATTTACTATGTGGATGGCAGCTGAACGTAACAATGAACATTGATTTTTTTTTTACAGTGAAAGCCCATGGTACAACTCCAACAATAAGATGTGTGCTTGGATGGGAGTTCTGGTGATCATGCTGAATCAGGGCAGATTGAGACCAGCTTGAATTTGTATGGGACAGATCTTAAGGTCTCCTGGGAGTTTGCTGTGGGAACAGAAAGATTGCAAATGGGAATGAAGGCATCTTGAGCACCAACGTCAGGGTTTCATTTGATGTGAGTCAAGGGCCTGGTAGCCCCTTGGCCCCACTCTCCCAACCAGACACAGTTTAAAAATCCCTTTTTTGTAAATGACAAATCTTAGCTAACTTTCTTTCCCTGTTCCCCTTCTTGATTTCATCTGCTCTAACAAAGGCAGGGTTTCCCTAAGTGTCCTGTGTGGATGACTAGTGGTATACATACCTAAGATAAATTTTAGCAGCGAAGAGTATTTTATTTTAATAGCTATATACTTACCTTAATGTGTATTACAGAGAAATATAAAGCTAGATTATTCGACAGTGAGTCTCCCCCATATTATTGCTTAGGATGACACTGAAGTAAAAAAGTAAAACATCTAAAGAAAAATATTAAGTAAATAATAATACAGGTGGTGTTAGGGTGTGCAAAAATCCTGAGGATGGCTTGTGAATGAGGGAAGTTTGGGCAGCACTGCTTAAACAGATATATCAATTTGTCTTTCCTCTCTTTCTGTGCTGACTGCCCCACGCCTTCATGATCTTTCCGGCAGGAGCCCTGCCTTGCTTGCCCTTTGAATCCACTGCTTCTTGGCCCCAGCACTTCACACAGTGCCCAGCACATAGTAGGAAGTAAATCTAGGACCCTCAATTTCTCTGCTTGTAAAGTGATCAACAGGCCAACTTGCCACCTCCCTCTGGGCTGTGAGTCTCAGCTGCAAGTCCAGGGATCCAGGGCTCCCAAAGACTGATCCTCAGCTAAGAGAAGGAAACAAAGGACAGAAATAGAACAAAAAATCTTGAACACAGATAAAAGGCTTTTTTGATATTTGCATGAAATATGCGTCTTAAAGAGGAACTATTTTTATAGTATTATCTATAAGAGATTATAGGCAAAAAATTAATTTTCTAAGTCTTTATAGTTAAAACAGTCTGTGCACAGAAGGAATTTAAATTCCTCTTTTAATAAAAACCCATGCATTGTCCTGCAGGCAACAGGCTAAGTTTCTTTGTGCGATTATTTTGTGATTTCTGAGGCCAAGAGAAATTTGTAAAATGCTATAAAGACTGCTATGCTTACTTCACTGCATTCCAAACTTTGTCTACACTTCCTCACAAAGGATTTTTTGGGGATGGGGGTAGGGCAGAAATATTATAATATAGCAATTCAATAAAGTATTGTAAAAGTATAGAATGCAGCCAGGATAGGAGTGAAAGCTTTCTAGATGAAGAGAAACGAGGCAGGACTAACTGTCTAAAGTAAATGAATAGGAAACCAGTAATTGAGCTTAGACGAACTCAGAGTTGAACCAAAGGCATTTGAAGTGTTAATTTAGGAAATAACCCTTTGCTTTCAAGGCTTACAATAAAAAATATTTGTGGTCAGGAATGTTAGGAGACAGGAAACTGGAATCTTCTAAACCAATTTTTATGCTTGGAATGAAACCAAACCTTTATCCAATCATAAACCTTATGTGTTTATCTGCAAGGGAGTGGAGAGGGAGAAAGAGCGGGTAGCAGTATTTGATTTCTATTTTCAGTACCTTTCTTCGCTCTGGATTTCAGTGCCAACAGGGCACCTTCGTGTGGCGCAGAGGAGGCCGCTGTCTCCTCTGCCTTCATCTGCTGCACCCACCCTCTGAGTCCATGTGCATGCCCTGGCTCAGTTTCCCCTCTTTGGTAAAAATTCACAGGGAAGTGTAAAACGGTTTAATGATCAAAGCTGAACTTGATCTGTATCAAAGTGATCGCTTCCATCCTGGAAATCTGAGCCGCTTGAAAATAGTTTAGATCCGAGGGAGAGACTATCTAACTGTCCACACAGGCCAGCTTGAAAGGAGAGTGGGGCAGATCACCAAACATGACTTGTCTTTCATGCAATTATCTGGAACACTGTGTTTGAGAGCCAGCCGCTGTCTGTATGCTCCTTTTCAGTGGTGCTGGGTTCTGGTCTAGTCTCAGTGAAGATTTGACGGGGAAGACCCCCAAGGGTGAGGAGAAAAATATGAAAGCCTTATATGGCTGAATATTTCTCATCTCTTTAATTGATGGATGAAGAAACGAAGACTCCAGGAAGGAAAGCGGTGGGTAGTGCTGTGTGGTCACAGAGGAATGAGAGTGTAGAATCTTAGTTGAGGGTGATCTTGAACAAAACGACTTAACCTAAGTCTCAGTTACCCCATCCTTAAAATGGGATTAATGATAGTTAGGACTTCCGTTGTTATTATAAATATCTAATTTCTTGATTCCAGGTGCTGTTATACCACATTCAGCGGTATAATTTTCCTTCTTCAAAGCTTGGAGAAGGAATGTTGGTAGGTTTGGTATCATTGGCTCACTTTTTGGCCCAGTGGGACTAGAAATGGCACTTAAGGAACTTAATTTTATAAAGTGCTTCCTGTGTATCATGCACTTTGCATACATCATCTCGTTCAATACCTGCAAAAATAGAAAGAAAACTTAGGCGATAGGGGTTATTATTTTCACTCATAATTGGAGAAATTGGGTCTCCAGTAGCTCAAATGATGTAACTGAGGTGGCCCAGCCAGAGGCAGGCCAGGTTGCTTTGGTCTCGAAAGTCCAGGAATTTGTGAAAATGAAAATGGTTACCCTGCCCAAGGGCCATGAGCCATTAGCTACCAGGAAAGGTACATTGTGAATCAGATCTCCTGCCGCATTCAGAGCCAAGATTCAAACTAGACTGACTTGAGCCCAAAGCTGTGCCTTTAAGCTATTTCGTTCCATCACCCTCAAAAAGTGTCAGGCGGAGCCTGTGGTGGGAAGGGTAGTGCGGTGCTGGGAGGTTCATGTCACAAGTCTGAGTGTTTGGACCAGCTGGATTTGCCAACAAGAGGGCTCTTTTTCATGGTTATTGATACTTTCTCCCTTTTGCTAGAGCATAGCACAGTGGCTGTGGGGCTGGGGGGGGCATGTGAGAACCCCAGGAGATTTGGGCAGGACTTGGTGACAGTAGCCACCTCTGTGTAGAGGGCTTTGGAGTTACTCATTCCTGGCTTGAGTCCTACCTCTATCTCCATCTAGCTATATGCAGGAAGTGATTTGTCGAGAGATTCTAAGCCAGTTTCCTTTACGGGGAAAAGGTGAATGTACCTTGTGGGATTGTTTTAAAGATTAAATGAAAACCTGATGGTAAAGAGGAAGTAAACTGGAGGCACCATCCAGGCCATGGGTGGCCTATGAGGTGTTTTCAAATGCTTGCAGTTTCCAACTTTTAAAGATTATGAGAAATCATCAACATTATCTACCTTTTTTTTTCTTCCTTCCTTAAATATAAAACCCATGATACAGAGATTTTTTTTTTTTTAAATATTCAAAAAATTTGGCAAGCTCTTCCTGGGATCTTGTTCCCATGGGGTAATAATCAAATAAAGGTAAACAGCAGCTACCTTCGGAGGAAGGGTGTATGTGCTCTCACTCTCTACTTTCTTCCTCTGGTTCCTGTGATGCTATAGTATTGTACTTGGCATATAGTGATGTGCAAAAAGCAGCAGAGTCAGTATTTGAACTCTGTAAGTCTGATTCCAGAGCCAGTGGGATTAATCACTCTGGCCTTGCTACTCAAAGTGTGGCCCATGGACCAGCATCCCCAGCACTCCTACAGCATGATAGGCTTGTAGAATCTGAGGCTCCAACCCTGACCTACTAAATCCCAATCTGCATTTTAAGAATCTCCCTGGGTGATTCACAGGTGTGTTAAAATTTGGGAACTCTTGGTACAGCTCTTGGTAACTGAACGTTTGGACCCTGAGCTTTACGGACAAGGCCGGGGTAGCTGATGGAAGACGGGCCTGGGAATTAAGAATGGAATTCAAGCATATTTGTTTTGTGACTTTAGTCAAGTCTACTCTGGGTCTCATCATCTTTCTCTGTAAAATGAGACGACGGAACAATATTTATATTTGGCATTCCACAAAATCACTTAAAAGCAGTGTGACTTTAAGGCAAGAGCGTCTAACTCTATGCTGGGTGCTGAGGTTACAAAGTCCAAGCATAGGTGCTCCGTACAGATCCTCCAGGGCCCCTCCATTTAGCATGCCAGAGAGACAATGAACAATTACGGCACTTATGAAAACACTTGCCAGACTGCACCCAATGCTAATACTCCGTGATCCCCAAATATGACCTAAGATGCACTTTGTGGTGTTCAGCATTCCGACTCAGGCAAAAGAGCCCCCCCTTCATGTGTCCGATCAACCCCACAGTACAACCCACAGGCTCAATGAGGAAATGGACAAGCTTTAGTTGTAGCCTGGGAGCCAGGTGCGGCCCCAGGGGAAAATGTATGTTGGACTGACATACGTTGTAAGGAATGTAGATCTCAAAACCTTTATTTATTAACACTTATCCTAGGGGAGAAATGTTTTTTTTTATTTCATTTTTTTTCAAAATAAAATAATGCCTCTAAGCTAACACTGAATTATAGATAGTGCTAATTTAGTTCAATTATTTTGCTCATTATGGGCAGAAACACAAGTGACATTACAGAACCAGGACTGAGAAATCAAGTCCCAGATTACTTGTGTGAAAATACAAGTGGGATTTAAAAATGTATCAAATAACTAGCTGTCACACCTGATTAATACCACCCCATCTAAGAGAAGCAGCCGTTCTATCTTCTCAAAAATGTCATTAAAATATCAAAAATAGAGAGTTCACATAATTAAAGAAACATTATTTTGTTCACACAGCCTGAAAAAATGTGATTAGGCAGCAGTTCTGAAATGGTGATATTTAATCAGGTAGGCAGGCGTCTGTATACCAGCTCGGGGCAGAGACCGCTGTTTATGGACAAATGTTGCCTCGTTTCGTTATGTGCTGTGTTAGGACAGACGCCCAGGAAAGGGAGAGATGGAGGTGAGGGCACACGGTTCATTTGCTCTGAAGTCACAGGAGTGGAGTTTTTTTGTTTCAAAGGCAAAATAGCCCTGTTTTATCAAATAAGCTATCTGGGTTACATTTCCTGCCAGCAAAGCGACAGGATCCACGTCGATGCTTGGGTTCCAAATAAGACTGATTTAGTTACTCTGTCACTAAACACGAGCCAAATTTCCCTTCAACAAAAACAAGAGTAATTGGTTTGGTTTTAGAGAGACAAGCAATCATTTTTCATTAGCCTATGCGGACTGAGGCATGCTGTTGGCTGCTAATGTATGCTCACGGTGGTTCCAGGGATGGACATGGAAACTCCACTTAGCAAGCATTTTCTGTAAAATAATTTTCTTAAAGTGGGAGCTTTGCAGATGATTGAGTCTCTTAACCTACACACACACACACACACACACACACACACACATCTATGTATCTACACGCACACTTGTGTGTCTGTGTTAGCTCAGGTCACTGGGCAAAAATAAATTCCTATTTGTGTGTCTTGTTCATAGCAGATACTCAATAAATGGTTGAATTAATTTGCAGGTATATGAGTAGAAATTGGTTTAAGGAAACATCATTTTTTTTTTGTAGTTCCTGGGCTGCACAATTTAGCCTTGGAAATAGAGGTTGACAAGAATACTGATGCTTCATAATTGACGGCCTGGTTGGAGTGTGCAGCCAGCCTTGTCTCAGTAATGTGTTTCTGGGGAGAATGCACTGGAGATTTTTCTTAGTCCCTGGGTTTTCCAGCACTGGTCAATGAACCGGCTATTCTTGGTGTGTAAGTAAGACATTTTGTGAAGAATATACACTCAGGCAGTGTGTCTACCCAATGCTGAAGCAAGTGGTTGAAAAGTGAGAACTCAATCAGTCAAACAGCTGGCTTGACTGTGGTTGCCCTGAATTTGAGAGTGGATTTAGGTGTCTTCAAATCCCAGATAGGGTTACCCAGATGGCAGAAAAGGAGTCTCCTTGGACAGAAATAAGAAGTACTCAGTCCAGGCTGAGCCCCAGAGTATAGGTTAATCCTTGACCACGCCTGAAAGGATTAAATTACATCAGTGCTTGGACATTGGAAACTCAGCCCACTAGACCAGTGGTATCCT
Source organism: Arctocebus calabarensis (assembly GCA_963573935.1). Taxonomy (NCBI): domain Eukaryota; kingdom Metazoa; phylum Chordata; class Mammalia; order Primates; family Lorisidae; genus Arctocebus; species Arctocebus calabarensis. Next base: position 10,824 of record CAUYON010131759.1, read on the forward strand.
TTCCATTTTCCTGCACCCCGCCATATTTCCTCTCCTTTATATTGTATCCCAGACTTATTTTGAAGCAATACCAACCAATGAATATCCAGATTTAAATTAGGGTGCCAGTTTGCTTTTCAAAATTGAGATTCTTCACTTTGTAGAAGGATCACCATACAACCTCTTCAAATAAAGACTATCGCTGTGCAGTAAAATTTGACCTATAAAAAGTATTAAGAACTCACATCTTTAGAAATACTTTTCTGTACTGTGTGAGGAAGACCTTGAGCGTTGTGTGGTGTGATAGTATGGCTTGATTGGAGAGAGGACATCCTGACTCCCAGAGCTCATTTCAACTGTCATGGTAAAGTACAGTGTGGGTAGGTGTGTGTTTTCCCTTATTAGCATTATGCAAGGTTTCTAATCTCGTGATTAAAAACAGCAAAATATAAAGTTTAGAAATCTCAAATTCAAACCTTCGCTGTTGTTTATTTGCTATAATTTGCTTAACATGATGTTTTGGAACTTTAATTTATAATAATTATTTCCAATGATACCTCCTTTATACACATATGGGTAGGACTGTTTGGGATTGCAATTTATAGAAAACTTCCAACTCACTGAAGTTAAAACAAAAAAGGGAGTCGAGTTGTTCATGTAAATGATAAGTCCATATTACAGAAGTGGCTGTCAGCCCAGCCGGAACATCATGGCGACTAGCCAGCTCGTCCCCTCTTGGCTCTACCTACCTGTGCACTGGCCTCGTCCTGAGGCTGAGGGTGGGTGAGAGGGCGGCAGCAGTTCCAGTAGTACGTTTTCTTGGAAACAAGAATGCACATCAATCTTTGCATCTCAAGTGCAAGTCTCTGCGCCTCTCATTGTCTCTTTTGGTCACATGCCCATCCCTGAAGCGATTACTGTGGCCTGGGGAATGTGACACATTATTTGGCTTTAGTCTTGGTTGTGTGCTCACCCCACCGCTGGGTGTTTCAGCTCATGTCCCCCCACCCAAATCACATGGTCTGAGTGCAGGGCATAGGTGGTTCTGCAGAGAAAAACTGGAGCAAGGTTATGAGACAAAGGAAGAGCAAATGCTAGAAGGAAGCAGAATACTGCCCACTACAGCTGGTTCAAGGGCAGACTAAATGAGGTCATACACGTGAAAGTGCATAACACACAGATAATCAGTAAATGATCAAAAGTAGATGATCAGATTAAGTAAATCTCAAGAAATGAAACTCAGAAGCAATTTAGGGTAAGTTTGAGATTAAGCATACAAGGAACTTTGCTTACACGGAATAAATTTGCTGAGTTCAACTGAACATTTCTTCAGTAGCTACGATGTGCTAAGGGCTGTATCTAGTGCTTGCGGGGAGTGAGATTGAAAAAGGAGCTAGTTTCTGCCTTGGACTTTCTTAGTCTAGCAAGGAATACAGGTCTGTGTGTCATGTCAACACAATGTGGAAAGTGTTTGATGGCTGTGTGCTCAGGGACTCTTAACACGATCTTAGGGGTAGGCGAAGAGTTGAGGGAGGTCTCGCCCAAAGAGAAGCAAGTGATCAGAATTTTGAGTAATTAATAAGAGCTATTGTGGTGAAGAAATGAGGTGGAGGAAGGGCTTCTTCTGGGCTACAAACTGCATGGGCAAAGCCAGAAATGCAGGGGAGTTTCGGGAGGTGGGCTGGGCACCGTATGCCATCTCTGCTGCGTAAAGTTGGAAGCTAAGAGTGGTGGGAGATGAGGCTAAAAACCCACTTGTAGGGGTCCCCTCATCAAAGACCAGTATTCTTTGTAATGGAGACTGCACATTATCCTGAGGTTATGGGAGGCCACCAAACGTCTTAAGAGCAGGGGAGTGACATGGACTATTTGGAATTTTTGAAAGATGAGTCTGGCTGGTGTTGGCATGTGGACACGTGTCAGGCTGGGTAGACATTTGGGGGCCCAGGGAAGAAGTTGTGGGAGTGGCTCAGGCGAGTGATGTAGGAGGGACTGGAGGGGGCATGGGTAGTTGGTATGAAGGGGAAGAAGTGGGAGCAGGAAGGGAGGCTCTCAGGCAACAGGGCTGAGCAACTGGTCAGATGAATGGCCGAGTCACACCTGTGACAAACATGGGGTGTCTAGAACCCATTCTTTTCTGAAAAAAAGTGTAAGGAAAGGCAAACAACTGAAACTAAATAAGTCTATCAAAAATAAATGGTTGACTACATGATGGTACTTACATGTAGAAGGCTAAACGTACTGGGCAGAAGTCACAAATAATATTTTTATCAAATGTTTAATGGTTTGGAATATGATCATGATATATAAAGTGAACAAAGCAGGCTATAAAATGCAATAGCAGTGCGATCTCAGCCTGTAAGAGTCGGTTGTAGAAACATCTGTGTCACATAATTCCAGATGATTTCTACACAATGTGTCAATGCCTTTTATCTCAGAAATGAGGAACCATTTCTGCATTTTTTGTTTTTAAAAGTGACAAATTTATAATTCTTCTGAAAATTGAAAGAAAAGGAATGGTACATTTATAAGAAAACACAAATGGCCAATTGTAATCGATGTCAGCCTTCTGGGAAAGAGGCTTCCAGAGAAGATGGACAATGGCTTTGAGCTTGCATTTGGTGGCGATAATGGTTGCTCGCATTATGGATTTGAAGACAGATACTGGGGAAAACTGATGTCTGGGGTCTTTGCCCCACCAAGTCTGATGTCCAGACTATTGGGAAAGCAAGAGTCTCCCTCCCACCCTGAGTCCCTGGAGTCAGAAGACATGGAGATATGGCTTTGTTCTGTGGTCGGTAAGCAGTGGGATGGTGAAGAAATCACTTTTCTTCTCTAAACTTCAGTTTCTTCAAGTCTAAAATGGGGTTAAAAGTCTCTGCCTCGCAAGGTTGCTGCAGAAACCAAGAGATGATGAGAAAGGCCTCACTGACCCAAAAGTTAGTGAGCTGCTGTTACCTCCCCTTCCTCTCGTGATATTTTCTAGCTCAGCTCTGCTTCCTCTGGCCAAGACGCCTCCCACACCATGGTGGGATGCTTGTAGGCTCATCAGTGTGAACAAGTTTACAAATAAATCCATGAATGTCCTCACCCACACTACTCCCTTGCTCCCCACACCAGCACAGAGAGTGTCACGTATTCTGGTTGAAAAGCCCAGGGATGTGTGTTCCCTTCCCCCTTCCCCCTGGTGTTGTCCACTGGCCTACACATTTGGTCCGATGCACCTGAGAAGGTACAATTTAAAAAGTCACATGACATTGAATGGAATGAGAGGGAGGTCACCTTCAGATGAGCTCTGGCTGAAGGCATTTTCTAGTATGAATCAATGAGTAACAGCATCATTTCATGCTTTAAAAGCCAGCCCGCGACAGTATGACTAAAGGCAAGTATTTCAGGAAAGTCATTTGCAGGGGCAGGAGTTGCTCAGGGCCTCTCTGGCTCTATGGAGAGCAGCCACTACCTACACTAGAAGAGCTGCCTTCCACTTTTTCCTCTGGGATTGTCCTGAGGAAGTGAGAGAGATTTCATGGCTGGGGGTGGGGGGTGGGGGAGGGGGGTAGATCACAGTTCACAGATCTCAGCATGAGCGCCACCTCCCTAGAGCCAAATTGGAACAAACTTCCAAGGTGGATCTGGAAAGGAAGGTCATAGCAACAAGGAGGAAACGGACCACTCTTGGCTTTCATCGAAGGTGAGTTTCGACTCCAAAGCTGATTTACTGTAACGCGTTGACTGCTTTGTAGAGATGTGTGAACGTGGTGTTTGGAATATTTTGCACTTTATGTCTCGCCCTTATGGCTTCACATGGGGATTGATGAGTTCTGCAGGTCACAGGTCTGATAAATGGCCCTGGAGGTGCAGCCTTGGTGATAGGTTGGAAAAGGGGCCTCCACATATTTAGAAGAGTTAATGTGTTTGATGCAGGAAACACAAATTTAAAAATTCTTTACAAGCTTGGTGCGGTGGCACACACCTGGACTAACAGGTAACTAACTAACACACAGTTAGTTGGGGGGCTGAGGCGGAAGGAGCTCTTGGCCCCAGCAGTTGGAGGTTGCAGTGAACTATGATGATGCCACTGTATTCTAGCCAGGGTACTAAAGACAGGAAGACTCTGTCTCAAAATGAACACATACCGTAGATAATCAACTTTTAAAAAAGACTTCTATTTCCGTTTGGGTTTGAGTTGAGATGAGAATCCTTTAGACTAGTTTCAAACTTATGTTTCAACTCAGACAATTTTGTTTCACGTTATCATTTTTCAGCTCTTCTTAGCCCAGATCTGTTTGTCCTCAGTTGTCCCCGTCTCAGCAATGTCGCCCTCCCCGACTCAATAGCTCAGAGTCTTGGAGCCCTTCTCGTTTCCTTTATTTCCTTAGTGCTCACATTGCAACCATGGGTGCTGGCTCCCCATTCCTTTCCTCACCTCCACTGGTCCCACCCTGGTTCAACCCATTATTGTCTATCTTCTAGAACACCGGGTTAGCCTCTTTACCATTCTCTCAATTCTATTCTTAACTCCCGACAGCCTGCTGTTCACATGAGAGCCAGAGCATCATTTAGAAAAACACTCAGAGATGTCCTTTGTCAATCCTCTCCAAGGACCGTAGCTCAGGATAACCAAGAGAGGATGAGAAAAGGTATTTCTGTTATGGAATGGTTCCACAAACCTCCATATTCTTATCACCCAAAGCAACAATTGTCAACTCAGTTAACCCAATTCCATCAAAACCCAAGTCCCTAAACCGTGAGTTATTTAGAAACAAGTTGTAGATACACACATCATGTCATTTTGTGCACAAATGCTGCAGCATATCTCTAAACCGATGATAGAATTAGAAAACTACCATTAACACTCGCCCCAGGGAAAAAAACATGTCCAGCTAACAATCTTCATGGCTGCTGAGATCACAAACCAAAAAGGCAACCTGACGTCACGTGTGGATGTACATCTTGCCACCAATGATTTTTTTTCTGAAATGTTAAACTTGAATGTGATAAAGTTTCTACACCCTCACTACCAACTTCTAGGAAAAACGAGGGATTGAGGAATCCAGCCTGAGGGCAAGACTACAGGAGCAATTATTTAGCTACTTCAACAAATAAATAGCAAGGGGTGGGGGAAAGATGGGAGAGAACTTGTGCTGGTTTTCCCAGGACTTCCTTACATTCTGCATTGAAAGTGCAGCATCCCAGAAATCCACCCAGTCCCAGGGAAACTGGGATGGATGTCATCCTCTGGGAGGTAGTGGGGGGCTATATTAAAAGAGCCTTAAGAGACATATGGGGTTTTTGGAGCCTACTTAAGCAAAAACTTTGTGTGTGTACATGTGCATATGGGGGAGGCATTGACGAACTGGTGATAATAAGGAATTAGTTTGATTTATTTACTTTCCAGGTGTGGTTGTGGTATTGTGGCTATACATTTTACAGAAAAAGTTCTTATGTTTGAGATATGTATGCTGAAGAAGTTCTACATACAATGATGTAATATCTAGGATTTGTTTCTAAATAACCCAGGCCTTGGGGCTGTGGGTTTCGGAGGAATTAGGTCATCTGAATTGACAATTGTCGCTTCTGGGTGATAGGAATATGGGGATTTGTTTCACTATAGTCTCTAGTTTTGCAAATGTTTGAAGTTTTCTATAATAACAAGTAAAGGTACAAATAAGACGAACACAAATTCTGGGGGCTTCAGAGCACAGCTCCAGGTCTCCTGGTGGCCTGCAGAGCTGGGTGCCCTCTGCCTCCCGCCACCCTCTCTCTTGTTCCTCCTCTCTTCTCTCATCACCTCTTCTTGCCCTTCAAGCCCTTCTTAGGGCTGTGGGGCTGGCCATTCTCTTTGCCTGAACTCCTTCCCAGACGCATCCTCTACCGCCCTCGCCCAATTCCTGTGCCTTCTCTGACCAGTCTACTCTATACTGTGCTTTCCCTAACCCCTCACTGCATTAATCATGTTTTTTATTTTCTATATTTTAAAATGTTTCCATATCTTGGGGCCTTATGCACCCAGAAAGAGACTATCCCTCCCAGGGTTAGCTGGTTTCTAGAGACAGCAAATGATTTGGCTTTGAGCATGGCTTTGATATGCAAACCAACTGCCCCAGAATCCACACCCACTTCCTTTTCCAGGCAATCCTAGTCTGGAACACTATCTTCCTGCCCTAAGTCACCTGGGGCCAGGTAGAGACCACTGCTGTAGCCCAGAGGCTGTGGGAATTATTCAAACTATCCAATCCTAAACCTCCCCAGGTGCTTATCCTGCCTCCGCCATTCCCTCAAATGAACACCACACTGTAGGCTTCTGCCCACCTTTTCCCTCACTCCTCCTCCTGATCAACCCTGCTGCTTCCCTGTGGCCCTGTGTGGTGTGGCAAGCCTCCTCCTCTGGAGAAGTGTAAGTAACAAACTACCTTGGCCATGGCAATCATCTTCTTATCCACTGGCCTAACTATACCTGAAACCAAAACAAACAAACAAACAAACAAACAAAAATTCTCCCAAAGTAGGGAGCCGGCCCCATATGCCGAAGGTGGCGGGTTCAAACCCAGCCTTAACCAAACTGCAAAACAGAAAAATAGCCGGGCGTTGTGGCAGGTGCCTGTAGTCCCAGCTACTCGGGAGGCTGAGGCAAGAGAATCGCCTAAGCTCAGGAGTTGGAGGTTGCTGTGAGCTGTGTGACGCCACGGCACTCTACCGAGGATGATAAAGTGAGACTCTGTCTCTACCAAAAAAAAAAAAAAAAAAAAAGAAAGAAAAAAGAAAATTCCCACAAACAAACAAACAAAAACAAAATCAAAATCTTGGATGCATTTTATTTTTTAATTTGAATTTGAATTTTTGGCTGAGGCAAGAAGATCACTTGAGCTTAGCAATTTTCAGACCAGCCTGAACAAGAGCAAAACCCCATCTCTACTAGAAATAGAAAAAATTAGCCAGGCATCGTGGTGGGAGCCTGTAGTCCCAGCTACCTTGGAGGCTGAGGCAGGAGGATCACTGGAGCCCAGGAGCTTGAGTTTGCTCTGAGCTAGCCTGAGGCCATGGCACTGTTGCCTGGAGCAACAGAGACTTTGTCTCCCTCCACAGCTGCCCCAAATGAAACAAAACAAAACATAGCTGCCAAATGAGCCCTTCAAAAATGCAAAGCAGCTCTCCGCTGCTTACAGTCAGTCCTCCAATGGTTTTCAGGACATTCAGAAAAAATTCTGAACTGTAAGTCCTCCCACCTGGTCAGCGGCGATCTTTTGATTTCACCCCACACCCTCCCTCAGGGCCCACCTTGCAGAGCACAGCGCATCTCATCACGGCTGGGTCCTGCCTTGGGCCTTTGTCTGTGTCGCCCCTTTTGCCTGGAGTCCCCACCCACCCACGCTGTCACACCATGGGCCTGCTCGTCTTTCCCCTTCAGTCTGAACCTGCCTCCTTCATCCTGCGTGTGTCACAGTCAAAGATGGCCCTCGAATGTGGGTGTGGAGTCACCCCCAGCTGCCGCTCCCAGGCTGGACCCCTGCCCTCAAAGAGTCAAGGTGGGCTGCCTGCAGCTGGGAGGGACTTTTCCTCTGGGCTACATAACTTTTTTCTTTGGATATGGACTACTCTGTCACTAAAAAATAAGTTGTTTTTAAAATTAAAGTTGTGAACCCTTCATAACCCAGGATCTAGATGACAGCATCGGGGGTTTTCTGCCCTGGGCCCTGGGATGAGGTGCCTGGGCCAGCTGTAGTGAGGGGTTCCTGGGGAAAGTGGGAGCAGGCGCAGCTGGGGTGATCCATGGGCCAGGGCTGTTGAAGGAGAAGGGAGTGCTCTGGGAACGTGGGACTGGGTGCATTTTAAACATCAGCCCTTATTCTCTCTCTCTCCATACTCTGCTTTCTTTTTCTGTGTAGCGTGGTACTACTACCTCAAAGCTACCCCTGTGTAGTATATAAATTTAATTCTACACCGATAGTTATTTGTTCATGATCTACTTTCTGAGAGTTTTTAGAGCAGGAATCCACACTGTCCTGGTAATTTTCAGTACCCTCGTGCCTAGGGTGGTGTTTACGATACGGTCTTCACTCAGCATGTCTGGGAAATGAATGAGTTTTCTACCTGGGTAGATGGAAGTTTGGGAAGGGGAAGCGTGCATGGCAGAGAGTCTCAGGTATTGCCCTCTTGAACAGTTCTTATGGAGGTTTCCTTCTTCCAAGTGTGGAGAGAGAGAAGGTGTGATGGAGGATTGACGGCATGTGATCCAGGGATGAAGGACCTTGACTTCAGGAGACATCAAACTGTGATGCAATGTTCAGACTCTCTCGGTCTCAGCGCTGACTAGCTGTGTAACTTTGAACGAGTCATGCCCTTTCTGAACTCAGTTACTTTATAAAGTGGAAAAAATAATTCAGAATAAATGAGTTAGTGCAAGCAAAAGTCAACAAAGCATTTAGCACAGCGGTTCTCAACCTGTGGGCCATGGCATTAGGAAGGTTGAGAACCACTGGCCTAGCACATGGTAGGTTCTTAATAGATGGTAGATCTTATTACAAGGATGGTGCTTGCTAATCCTACTGTGTTCTCCTTTGGGGTCAATAAAAAAAATAGGAAAACTAAGGAGGAAGCAGACAGGCCTAGGTTTGCTTTATTGATTGAAATGCAAGGGGAACATGTCAGTCCTAAATCCACTCGTTAACAAGGATCAGGTTCAAGTCCAGGGCAGAGCCTCCCAGATAGCAAGCCATGCAGAGATCTTGCTGTATGAGAGATGATTGACGCTTGGGGTGCTTACACTTTAAAATGCAAGTCCCAAAGGAGAAATAAGAGATGGCTTCAAGCAGGTGATGTGTGACCACATAGATGAGATGGTAAAGACATTCTGGGGCTCTCCAAATGTGAGGTTTATCACTTTTCTGGGATAGAAGTGGAGCTGTCCTGATACGAAATGGGTGGCCTCTGGCAGACTGTGGACTTCTGAGGCAGAGTCAAGTCTGTTTGGACCTCTACTGCATTTCCAGGACGTGGCATGACACTTGGTCATAGCAGCCATTGAATAGGAATTTGTCTCATGAAGGAGAGAATTAGAAGCTGGACAAGCATTTAATAACTCAATGGCCCTTTCCAACCCAACCTTGACTTTCTACTCCAATGCTGGCAGCTTTATTTTCAGTTACCTCTTTTTAACTCATCATATTTCTCTGGTAAAATAGTCAATGAATATGGGTTTTCTCAGATAAATGCCATTAACAACGTCTTCCTGTATATTATACTAAAACTATCAACACAGAATCAGCAGCTACTCCTTTAATGCTTCGAAATTGTCTACTGACATTCGAGCTTCATGAGGCTCTTGGCATATAAGTAAGTCTACTTACAAGGAATGAATGGAAAAATAAGGCTGTCAAAATTACAAGTGACTTAAACGGTCCTTTGATTTAACTCCATATGATGCCTGAATTCCTTCTATAATATCACTGCCGAGTGGGTGTTCGGTCTGTGTTTGAACCTCTTCAGTGATGGGAGACTCCCTTCCCTGGAGATGAAGTACAACACAAAGTTTGAGAACATGACTTTTAGGGTAGGCCACACCATAGGTTCTAATCCCAGTGTTACTACTTACCAGCTTTGTGACTTTGGGCCTTAGGGCCTTTGTGACTTTGGGCCTCATTTACGAAGTGGAAAAAATAATATTGCCTATTTCATAGGGTGATTACAAACCTAAATTGATAGAATGGCTGTGACATTGGATGGCACATGGCAAACATCCAATAAATGGTAGGTTTTTTGCCTTCTAAGGCAGAACTTACTAGATTGACTAGAAGAGTCTTCATTCTAGAGTGGAAGGTCATCTTTCTGAAATGTAGTCCTTATTCTGGAAGATCATGTAGTTGTTCTGTCTAAGGCCATATTTAGTCAATTGATAGTGGCTTTCTGAAGACTGACAATTAAAACCATTATAAGGCCTTCTTCTCCAGTGGGAAAGAAAAACCAGTTACCTGCCATGGCATGAGAACGGAGCAATGAAGAAGGAATAGGAATACAGTAAGAGAAAACATTTGTGCTATTCACTTGCTAGTCCTGCCTGTTCCTTCAGGTCCCCTCCACTCTTTTCATCTCATGAGCCCTGCAGCCCATGCTCATGTAATATTTTTCCTGTTCTGTTGTTTTTACATCAATAAGGTCCCCCTTACTTGGAGAGCAGGAATAAACTCTGAATAGCTGTCAAAAGCTCCAGCTCTTTAACCAATTCATCAAGTTCAACAATGACTTACTGAAAGCACAATACGAATAAGGAGAAGCAGGTCTCACTTTACGATGCTAACAGAGCGACAATTAAACTCTGAATAAGGAAGCATAAAGCTCCAGAACAAGACCCAAGCACTGAAACCACAAAAATCGTAGGGTCCTTTGGTGTTGAGGCCAACAACTCTTCTTGCCTTGACAAGCCCCCAGGGGTTCATTATGTAATATCAGAGTACAAAATTGGTGTGCATAAAATTGCCTAACTCATCGGGAAGATAATACTTTATAATTACTATGCTCGGCTTCAGAAAGTAGGGAAGTCTATACCACTCTTTATAAAGATTATCCACAATTAATTAAAATAGGGAGATATTGCTGAAAACTCTGAAAATTTCATTATGTGCAATATCCTCTTCTTCGATGATATTTCATAATTATAAATGTTTTTAATTTCAACCACATTTAGGTGGTATGTGAATTTTAATGCCAGAAACTATTTAGTGCATGGAGAAATTATAAACAAAATAGATAAGAAAATAAATATTGGGGACTATGAAGAGCTCCTAGGAGTGATGGTGGATGCCCATTTTGTTTTATTTCTATAAGCATTTTATTAAGCATGTGTCCTATGCCAGACACTGCAGTAGGCCCAGGGTATTAAAGGAATGAGATGGGGTCTCCTTCTTAGGGAATTCATAGTCTCCAGCAGACGAGGCCAACACGTTGAAAATAACTATAGCACAAATGAAGGAAGACGTGAGGGATGAAGGATGTGGCAGGAAAAGGTAAGGTGATATACAATACTTCAGTAGGGTATTGAAGGACAAGTAGGAATTACCATTTTCTAGAAGGAAAGGCATGCCCCCAAGTCAAAGATTTTTCTGTTCTTTGAATATCACTCTCAGCCCTATTGTCATACAAGGAAGCAGAAGTTCAAGAAAGGATTTGCAGGGGGGCAAAAAGGAATTTTGAGGCTGCACATAAGTAGGAAGGAAATGCTGAAGCTGAGTCCAGACACTTGCTTTAGTCATGAGAGGCAACATGGGAATGTACTGCTGATCCTTGGAACTGGAACTGGACCAAAAGGATGGAGGAAAGCCAAACACATTTAAGGACTAGATAGAGATGGAATTGAATTTATCTGGTAGACTAAAATATGTGCATAGATCACATCAGGAGAACCACATTTTAGAGGGTTTCTAGCTCTTCCTAAAATATGATACTTTGCAAGTTACAGACCCTTATTACTTTGCCAGATGTTTGATCGGGGGCGGAACCAGCTTGTGATCTTCTGCATCCCAAACGCTCCAATGTTCTGCAAGTCTAAAAGGGAGGTGCTTGGACAGAGACAGCACCGGGGCCATATAGAAGGTGCTCTGTACACTCACAGGACTGATTTCATGGCCTTTTTCCTTAACAGTTGGAGGCAACCTGAGGAGTCTTGTGGAAGGTATTGGAATAGCAGAGGACAAGTGGCCTGCTCTGTTGCAAATAGACTGGACTTGGAACTCAAAGAGAGGTGCCAAGCAGGGAGATGATGGCATTCATTACAAGGTCAAAAGGAAATATCTGTGCCGTGATTGCTCTGGGAATAGCAAGAAGGAAGAGAACCAACGTTGGCAGGGGTGTAAACATGCAGGAAAGTTGTTGAAGGACGCAAGGAAGCTGCTGAACCTACAATATAGCATCCAGGTCCCTAAGTGTGCCTGGGACCCTGGTTCACATGTGACAATCAGGGGTGCTGTGAACGTTCAAGGATGATGATGAGCTGTGGCAGACCTCGTCTGGGAGAACATTACTGGGATTTGGAGTAGAAATCAGGACAGGCTCTCTCTGTAATAGAGAACATTAAACACAAGTCAGCAGCTACCCCTTAATGCTTCTGATTGCATTTTATTTTTTTTGTAATAATTTCTTCGACACCTTGATAAAGACCTCATTTGACTTCTCTGTGGGAATCAGTGATTGTGAGTCATGGGGAGAACCCTGAGAAGCCAGGAACAATTCATCGGGTTATAGCTCAGTCACAGCACGTGGCATCCTACCCTCTGAAGCTTCCTCAACCGTCAGAGGAATATCTTTGTTGGGAACAGGATCTTGGGGTCAATAATAGAAAGAAGCAATAGTACAGAAAAACACCTCAGTGCAAGGAAAAAGGAAACCTTAAGGAAAATCCTACTGTGATCACAGAGGGTTTGAGGGCCTGTAAGCTAAGGAGTAATGGTGCAAATACCAAGGTTGGAGTGAGTAGCAATTACTCTCGAGCACAACACCTTTCCCATATGTACCTGTGATGGGCTTAGAAGAAGGATTGATTTATGTAAGCTCTTTGATGAATGAAACTATCTCAACCTATGTTAATGTTGTGGATATTCGTTTTTGGGGGGAGGCCTAAAATATATTGAAAATCAAGAAAACAGAACCACTCAGGTGGTCATTGCTTCTCATGAACAATTATATAGAATTAAACATCAGAATTAAAAATGATGTTCCTGTTCAGGAACAGGTACCAGTCTGAATATTTTGCAGTGTATCTTTTCCGAGTTATTTTTAAGCCTGCCTGTCTATCTAGCTCATTGTTCATCATTTGTACATATAAATATGTACATAAAGTTGAAATCTTTCTGTAGGTAATAGTCTGAAACTATGAATGTGTTATGGAGATTTTTACATATTGATTGATATAAATTGATAACAGTAAAAATAGCTGCATAATATTCTATGATATAATGAATATTATAATTTATTCCATCAGCACCCTAATAATGGACATTCAAGTGTTTCATTTTTATTAATTTTGTTGTAAACAACGCTACAACAAAATCTGTAGGAGTGTGTGTATGTGTGTGTGTATGAGTGTACATATAGTGTTCTAGTTTCATTTGTGTAAGATTCCTAGAAGAGGAATTACAAAGTCAAAAAGCATATACGTTAGAAATTTTACTTTCCAAAAAATGGGGTTAATTACATTTTCAACATCAGCATTTGACAGTGCCCATTTCTGTTACTTGTGGCACCACTTAAATTCTCAAATTTAAATTTTTGCCATCTTGAAGGCCAAAAATTAGTATCTTATTGGTGATTTAATCCCCTGACAGCTAGAAGGCTGAACATCTTTTTCTCCTTATTGGATTGTTTTCTTTTCTCTCAATTTCCCATTCAAGTATCTTGTCTACATTTATTTTGAGTTATTTGTAGTTTAAATTAATTTGTAGGAACTTGTATATTCAATGTTAACTCTTTATTAATTTTTTTCCTAATGGCAAGTGACTTTCAAAGAACTTATGTAGCAAGACGCTTTATTTAATGGGACTCTCATCTGAAAGCACAATAAATACTATAGATAAAAGTGGGACTGCAGAATGTGGTCATTAAATACCACTGCTCACCAAAAATAAGCTAGGGCTCTTTGGACAAATGACTAATTTCAGATCTGGGCCAGAAAAGGTACAAGACGCACCAAGAACATCTTGATACACTAGCAAGAAAGTTATCAGAAGAAGAGTCATATTTCAAGGAATCAGGAGCCATTTTGAATCAGTTGCCACTGCCCAGAGTTGGGACCTGTATGTGAGAAAGACAAGAAGGACGTAACTGCAATAAAAAACACATCAAGTTGTTTAAATTCATGGGCTCATAAGATACTTCCAAAAAATTCTTGAATGATGCTGAGGAATCAGCTCATTTTGAAAATTAATGAGTAAAGAAATAAATCATTGATCCTGCTTTTCCTGCATCTCAGGGCAGAGAGCTGATGAGGAGAAGTTTTCATCATAGAAAACTGATGAAACTGATTTTTTCGACTGATAAAATTTTTGAGATTAGAATGCTACCCATTGAAAGAAGGGATCTGATGCAATGATTCTAATGAACTTTCCTGTGTCAATTCAGTTCATGAAGCCCTAATGAAATGAGGGTCCTAGGGAATGACAAGACCTGGCCGCCAACATCACAAAGAAATCAACATCAACAAGACATTCAATGCTCTCTGACGGACCTTCAAAACATTTTTGCTAAAAACATCAAAACCAACTCTGAGCAAAGCAGCCTTGAGGCTGTAACTACCAAACTTCCTGCATTGCAGGAAATACACTGAATGAAAGAGAAACACGTGAAATGATACCATGGGGCTGCAGTCAGAAAAATCCAGACTCCACAGAATGAAGAACATGTTTTTGAGTGGGGTTGGGGAGAGAAGGAGAGGAAACCTTAGATTGAAAATAATGTATGGACCCTATTTTCATCCCGATTTAAAAACATACACTTAAAATATATCATTCAGCTGGGAGAATGTTGAATGACTAAATTGAATGATATTACAAAATTAATGTTCATATTTTGAGTGGGATAACGGCGGCAGCATGTAGGGGTTCACTGTACTACTCGCCCCACTTTCACACACACTTTGATGTCTATAACAGAAGCATGGCTATCTTGTTTGAGTGCAGTTGGGGTGTGCAAGCCCCCACTGGCTCCATTCTTTTACTTCCTCAGAAGCCTAGAAAAATCTCTGGGGTGCCACCAGTGGGAAGCTCCCTGAGAGCAGGGAGTTGTGTGGGTTCTCATCCCTGATGAATCCTCAGTGTGAGGGGATTGGCACAGGGCAGGCCCTGAGGATTTTCCAGAACGAACGAATGCTTCTCAACAGACTGGTGTCCCGTGAGCTCTTCAGGACCGTGCAGGGAGCGTATCCCACCACAGGCCCCTAAGATTATGTGCACCGTGGACTTCTCCATCAACAAACACACTCGTGGGGGTATTTTAGCTCGGAATGTCTGAGATCGCAGTCACCTTGCACAATTTACAATCTGAGGCCGTATGGTCCCCCTTATGGCAAGCCTGGCCCCATTCACCAGATCTATAGAGGTTTTACCCTACTGTCACCAAAGCAGAGGTTCTCCACAATGGCCATGCCGCAGAACCAACTGGGAGCCCATTAAAAAGTACACGTTCCTGGGCCTCGCCTCCAGAGATTTGGTTTTGTAAACCCCAGGCAAGCTATTGTTGAAAAATTAAAACGCTCCACAGTCCACAGGTAATTCCAAAGAGCCATAAGCACAGTTTTCAAATTATTTCCTCAGCCCTGTGCTGGCCTTGGCCTACAGAGCTGTGGTCTAGTAACCACATTGTTAGATGGTCTCCTTCTTGGCAGGAGGCTGAATAACCACTTCTCCCAGCCGGCATCTGCAAAAGTTGACCTCAGACACGTGCGCGGAGTTCCAGGTCCCCTCTGATTCTCCTTTGCACCTCAGTTCGGCTGCGAGGGTTTGTTTGCTGAAGTCAGAACGTTTTGCTTTCGTTGGTAGTCCCCCACCTCAGAGCTGGCTTCTCCTGCTTCTTTGCTTTCAACTAGTATGTTTAACTAGTTTCTGTAAGTGTGTCTGCCTGCCGCTACAAGTGGCCTCTGGGTGGGTGCCTCCAACTGGCAGTCTCCCTACAAGTCACCTCAGAGATAAAACTCCTTCACCGCTGGGAAGTCGGGCTCATTTTTCCCGGACCCTGACCAACTTTTGCTTTCCTATTATATAACCTTATTGACTAATGCAAACTATTGCTCACAGCTGCTGGTTAATGGATGATGGCTCCGGAGTTTGCCTGAATACAATTATTTATTGCTTTATTGACGTGCTACTTATTACTCTGTTAAATACCATAGGGTGTTTAATTATGTGAAAGGGAAGTGCAAAGGCAGCTGCTGAAAGCTGGAGTGAAAGAGGTCCCGTACCTGAGTTCCTGACAATGTGTCATAAAACAGCTTTAAAGCACATGCACACCCAGAGGACAAACCCCATTCCAAAGTTTAACGAGCTTGGAAGCAGAATGGGCTTGGGGAACTGCCTTGCCACTTTGTGGCTTGATGTTAGCCATAGTGCAAGCAATGAAATCTGAATATTTGAAATGAAAAGGAGACTTTTAGGGGATGGGGGGGCTTTTGTGCATTTTCTATTTATTGCTGATGATTTAAGTGGTGCCCATGATGAAGGCCATAGTTGAAAGACAATTAAAAAGTGGCTCCTGTTGTGATGGGGGCACAGATGTGGCCCAAAGGCTCCATGGATTCTGGGCTTCTTTCTGGTTGGTGGCTAGTCTTGCCTTCTACAGGGCAGCTGTAATGCCCCTGAAGAAGCTTTCGAAGGAAACACCACCAGGGGATCTTTGGAGTACTCACCATACTTTGCATCCCATTCTGTCCCCACCAATGGGGATGAATTCCCTGGCATGGCACCAGTGAGTTCAGGGCTACCAAGGGAGAAGTTGCACCTGTGTTTAAGGAACCTCCTGACAAAGGGGAAGAAGTCCTATTATTTTAATTCCTTAGATTGAAGATTTTCAACTTAAGCTCCAGGCAATCCTAGCGTCCCTTAATTCAGAGAAGGGCAGCCTCACTCACCATGAGCTATGCTGAGGCAGCAGTATCTTTGGGCAGAACACCAGGGGGTTGGGGTGTGGGTTAGGATTAGGTTTCTCCAGGAACCCAGGACCCCATACCTACTTCCAGCAACCACAATTCTTCCCCAGCCATGGGTTATCTCCATCCTAGGAATCACACCTGTCTAGGGCAAGTACCCTCCATGGTTTTGATTTAAGGAGGGAAAAATACCTTTTCTTCCTTCACTCCTAAAAAATTCAGAATAAACTATAATGGACATCTCAGTAAATAATCTTCCCACAGAGATATGCATGGATGCTAATATAGATAATGCATAGGATGGGCTGTATTACAAAGAACTCTCAGCTGGAGTAAGAAAGAGTTGAGATCCTTCTTTTGCCACTGTTCAGTTGTGTAACCCTCGAACAGTCCCTTATTTTCTCCAAACTTTGCTTTCTTATTTATAAATAGGATAAAATAATAGCTATATCTAAAAATTGTTGTGGGCATTGGTTGAGACAATAGATATAAAAAGCCTAGCTCTGTCCCTGACTCATGATGAATAAACAAATGTTAATATTCTATTTTTTCCTCTTTTTTATATGTTTGAATTATTTCATCTAAAATGTCATCAACTTTTTCCTTGATAATTCATGTAACACTTGCTCTTTTTAGATAAGAAAACAGAGAGATCATGTTTTGACTTTTAATGTACTCCTTTCTGGAATTTTCTCCATGCTAAATATTATAGAGATTGTATATTCATAAAGTAACAGTAAGCAAAATGTATCAGGGTTATTAAACTTGCATATAAAATATAATGTTTTTTAAAAATTTATTTTATGAACATGCATTTGCTAATGGTTTTAAAAATTATAAAATTGGAATCACATACTATAGGCAATTATATATCCTACTCTTTAGTACTATTATATCATGAACACGCTTCTTTTGGGAAGCTTTGTTTTGAAACTTAAACTCTGTTTTCAAGAATTCCTAGGTGATGTTTGCTCAAATACATATGAAAGGAAGAAGCAGGCCAGGCCTGGTGGCTCCTGCAATCTCAGTCTTCTGGGAGGCCATGGCTGGGGAGTCATTTGAGGGTCAGGAGTTGGAGAACAGCCTGGGCAACACAGGAAAAAAAAAAAAAAACAATTAGCCAGGTATGGTAGTGTGTACATGTAGTGCTAGCTATTTGGAAGCTGAGGCAGGAGGATCACCTGAACCCAGAAGTCTAAGCCTATAATGAGCTATGCCACTGCCCTCCAGCCTGGGCAACAGAGGAGACGTTGTTTCTAAATAAGTAAATAAAGTTGTTTACAATAGTTGAAGGCCCATATTTATTTCAACTAATAGGGAAGGTCTAAATGAAAATGAGGACTTTTCTGTCTCTAGGATTCAAGACTCTGGTAGTATAGCACCATGCATTGAATACATGGGTCCTAGAATCAGGCATTTGGGGTTACTAAATTCTTGCACTTAGTAGTTTTAGCTTGACTTTGGAAAAGTTCTTCAATCTTTCTGAGCTTCAGTTTCATATCATAAAAGAGGAAACTAATGGCACTGAACCCAGAAGGCTGAAGGAACAAATGCAGTCAGTTAGAGACGGCAGCTGTGCCCATGCACGGTACATGAATAGTAAGTGAGCAATTATTGTTTGATTCCTACAGTCTCCTAAATTAAAGTGAGCTCACCAAGGTACAATGAAGGAAAGCCATCATAAATAGGACTAATTACTGGAATTGATTCTTGATGACTTGGCAGGGTTCTTGAGGAAGTCTTAAGAATACCTTCAGATGAGAGCACTGGGAAAGCTATGACCAGCACGAGTTTGTCTTCTCTTACAAAGTATCTATGATTTGAATGGTCAGTCCAGTGACTATCAATGCTTTGTTGTAAAGCATTTTTGCACTCAGGATGTGTAAAGTAAAAAAATAAATATTATCAAAAAGATTTTCTTTGTTTTGCCTTTATCGGTTACAGCATTGAAATGTTGTGTACGAAGTTGGTGTTATACCGTGGTTTAAAACCCCCTCTTTGGCATCAGGAAGAATGAGGCTTTGGTTTTTGTTATCTAGACAAATAACTTGTCGTCCTTCCTAAGCCTCAGTTTTATCAATTGTGACATAAAGGTAATAAAAGGGCATTCATTTTTGTATTCTCCACTCTGCCTGGCACATAATCAATTCTCACATATTCTGATGGAATCATCTTGTTGGCTACATTTTTGGCTTTACTCTCCCAGTTTGGTATAACAGAGGCCTTGCTTGCCTGCCTATGCCAATCATCCTCACTTGTATAACTTCATTGGTTCCGTGGTTCCTGCTATAAATTCTAATCTTGGTCCATTCTGGATCTTTATACTCTGTCCTGAACATGAGCCTACAGGAACCACGTGGGAATATCCCTGCCAGACACTGCTCTCACAGCCTCCCTCACTTCCTGGCCAACCATTGATGTTTCAAACCCAACTCCCTTTGGGCCTCTCTGTACACCTGGTATGGGTCTCTGGGTCATCTCACAGTCTATAACCTAATCCAAACACAAATCAGACTTGAGACCATTTGGAGAACTGGAGAAGCAGTTCCGTACATTGGCTGCAGGCGTTGCACGTCCAAACCCCTCTCCTGTTCAGAAATGAGATGACAGATGTAAAAGGACTCTGTAACTGTGAAATACTCTGTGTGACTTACCTTCCTATGATATCTGCTGAGGGCCTCCCCCGTCTGCAATTTTGTCTCCATTAAAGAGACAAAAGATATGAGGATAAGGGGTGACACAAGTGGGATATGAAGTTGGAAAGTGGAGTCTTGAGTCTTCTGGTACTGCCGAGGACTTGCCATGTGTTGGTTATTGCACTAAACCTAATAGCATTGCCTTTCCAGTCTTCTATCATTAAATACTACGAAACAGGCATTTTGCAAAGGGAGTAACTGGGACTCAGAGATGTGAAATAACTTGCTCAAGGTCTCACAGTTGGAAAGTGATGGAAATGGGATTCAAACTTTGGTCTGTCTGACGCCAAACCTGAGCGCACTCTGTATAGCTTCCTGAGAGAAGTTTGAACTATGCTGACATCAAACAGAGAGGAAACCATATCAGTGAAGCATGTAAACATTTCATTAACTGATGTCTTACTCTGTCTTTCCTTCCTTCATTCAGCAAATGTTGATTAAGGTTCTACAATGGGTTAGCCAGCATGTTATACATAAAAAGAACTGCGTTTAAACGTCTCAGGAAAGCCTGCTTCTATCAAGACACTTCACTCCAGAGGCCTGCCAGTGCCTTGCATAGCCTCTGGTCCTGATGGCTGTGGAGTGTGGCAGCCTGCTTTTTAAGTGACAGCTACTACATTTCTCCATTTGAGAGTTTCCTTTAGCCACCAAACCCCGCATTGCCTGCCCAGCAGTTAGTGCTCGGTGATTAATATCTCTCAGGAACAACCTCACCCAAAGACCGATGGCAGCTGGTATGTAAGTCCCCTAGCTCCTCCCTGTCTGGCGGGTCATCTTGAGGTGTACATTCTACCCTGGCTCCCAGTTTCCCCATTGAGATTAAACTCTAGTTGCCCACAGTGGTAGCTGGCTTGACAATACGCCTCATGTTGTCTGCCTTTCCTATACTTTCCTTTTATTTTTTTTCTCCACAACTGGTAACTGATATTTTCTTTTCCTCCCAAATAAACTTGCACTCAACTCCTCGCACTTCTCCTCCTAAGGATTCCTTTTTTGTATCCTTGGTTCATTAGTGACTATCTCGAATCTTAAGAAGATAAGCAGTCCTGTAGGAATTGTCTTGGGAGTCGAGTCTTCTTCTAGTACTGGTTTAACTTGTGCTTACCTCAGACACTACTCAAGTTATGGGGCTGTTGAGCGTTGTCACCTACTGTATCCTGGAACCTCAGTGGATATCCAAGAAATAATGGACCAAACATTTCCATCAGAGCAAATTGTGCTTACTTGGCAGGGATTTGCTTTGTGAGGCCTGCCCAGGCCGGGGTACGTAGAGAATGTGGACTTAAATATAGTCTTATTTTCCTTTCCTTGAATCTTAACTATTTCAAAGGAAGTGCTCATTGCTCCTTTTCGGGAAGAGGAGTACTTAGGGTTTCTGTCAGGTAAAGAACAAATCTGAATAGGGCAGCCTGGGAGCCACCCTTATCTTCTTGGAGGGCATTTTCATTCTGCTGTTCTACAAAAGTTTATTGAACCCTGACATGGTTTGAGTCCCAGGCTGGGCAGCGTGGAACACATATAAACATGAAAAAATGGATCTAGGGGTTCATGGATTTGGGAACAGCAATCAAAATACTTTTTTTCAGGATTCATTTGGGTGGTTATACATTTTATCCTGGAGAACAATCAGAACATCAAATTGACTTTAGTATATTTACTTGATTTTAAAAATATAATCTCAGGGGAAAATGGCCTGTCTATGGAGACAAATGGTTACCAGTCTTAAAATAGTTTTCACTTTATTTTTATTCAGCCAACAAATATTCTCTTTTGGAGTCTTAACCTGATTTCTCAGAGTTGCCTGGCCTATCTTTCTCCCCTCATTTTGATGTTCTGCCCAAGTCTTTAAGGTCTCAGTTAGTTAATGTTTAATGCTCTCCACAACCCGTGTTTGATGTTTACACTTTATTGGGCTAACCAAATTTGTAGAGCAAATTAAATGTGTGCAGGTCTCTGGCAAGCCACGCTTAGATATGTGTTGCTCAGAAACCGTCTCCTTGTTCAATACTGCATGCCCCAAATAGTTTCAATTAACTGTTCTTCTTTCTTGGCAATATCTGCTGCTATCTGCATTGCTTTGGGGGAGCTATTACTTCCTGGATTTACGAATGTCACAGCCACATACCCTTCTGCTTTTAGAAAACATGTCACAGCAGAAAGCTCCACTTCTGAGTGCAATGAGAGCGTCAGCAACAGGTAACCTATTAATCCAGATTGACCAAAGGCCAGGAAAATATTCTAGGGGTAGAACAGGGGAAGCTGGGAGGGGAGGATTTGTGCAGAGAAAGGAGGGGGCCAAGAATTCAAGAGCTAGGATTTTTGTAAAAATAAAAACCACCACACACACACACATACTCAAAGAAAACATACAAGTGAAATAACACAGCATAGTAAAAAGTCATTACCATAATTTCTGTATTTGTACAAACTGAAAGGGCAGTCTGGCCCCCCATGATGAACAGGTTGGGGAAACCAAAGTCTGAGTCCCATGCCCAGCTAGGTCGGACCTCACACTGTGACCTCGGCCAGGCTAGCTCCTTAACCTCCCTGAGGGTCACCCCTGAAAGAAGAGTGTTGGCTATGATCTCAGAGTGTCTTCTAATTTGGGCCTTTGGGGAGTCAATCCTTTCTTTAGCCCCACTTAGAAAATTTCTGGGGAGTAGAAGATGTGGCCTATGACACCTTTTTAAGGGAAACAAGTTTCACAAATAATTGCCCAGTAGACTGCAACTTGATTTAATTTCCTCAAAGATTGTTAGCTGTTAGCAATTCCTTTTCCATCTTTGCAAATCAGTATGTTCTTTAAGCCTTGCTGAGAGACACCGGCTTTTGACGCTATATGAGAAAATATTAAAAAGATTCTAGGATTTAATCAACAGGTGAAAACAAGGAATCCCCAAATTGCAGGGTCATTGATGGACTCTGGGGCTCAGGTTTCTTGGGGGGTCAGATTTCCTCTGTCTCAAGGTTACCAAGGGAGTCAGGCCAGGGCTGGAGTCATCGCTGCCTTTCTGGCACACCAGCAGGGACTGAACACTAATGTGTTTAACAGTTGGACTTATTTTTAATCTACTGTATTAGGAGCACAAATTTAATCAAGAACAAAATGTTACCAATGCTGTTTTTTGTTCCTGCATATGCATATATCCTTAACACTGTTTTACATTCCCTTGTGCTAGAAAGCTCTCCATCTGACATCTGACTTATTTCATAACATTAGTTTTTCTTTTTTTCAAAGTGCAAATGTATGTGGAAGAAAAAAAAAAGAGCGAGAGAAACAAGGAGCTGAATTTCCACTCAACGCAGCCCCCCCGCTTAAAGTCATAGCTGCAGTACAGATTTTAACAATTAACATTCCTGCCGTGAATGTCGTTATGGATGGAGCTAATAAATGTTTTCAAACACTCTTCAGCTCAAGTACACGTTCGGCTTATTTTCTGTCATCTGATGGCAAGGGTGGCTGGAGACATTCCTCTAAGCTTCCCTCCCCCCTTAGTCAAAGAAAGAGATCTTATCGTCCTGCCTACCCTAACCAACCCCCTTTCTCATTCCCACCTCCTGCCTACCTCACTGAAACCTGGCTTGCAGGTCAGTGGGCTGGTAACAGATTAAATTTACTCTGCAAGGAACAAGAAGCATTTTGGCCAGGACACACGAGAATCCTGTTATAATATTACCATTTGCCTAAATTAAATATTAGGAAAAATTAAACCAAATTGTGGCACATAGTGCAATGGAAAATATTTCTCTTCCAAACACTTCTCGGTGATAAATGCTTGTGTAAGTGAAAGCACAATAAATACGCACTGTGTTAAAAACCTAGATTATTCAGGTTTTAAGACTTATAGCTAAAAGTGGTTTAATGTTTCATGCCTAATAATAGATTGCTCCTATCACATTTCTAACCTTTATTTCTCCTCGCTTTGAAGTCCAGCCATATGAAGGTTGTTTGTAGAACCACACGAAAGTTAAAGCAAATATTACTTAGAGTGATTCATACCAGCAAGAATTTGCAATGAAGGCAGAGGCTTTTTTTTTTTTTTGGTGTGTATGTGTGTCTGAATCAAAGGAAATGAAATGTTTGTAATATTTTTTGGTCGATAAATTTATTAAAACATTTTAGAGGCTTGTAGTAGAGGCACAGCTGAAATAAACAGACTGACTGGAAACAGATTATATTCTGCTCTGTGGGGGAGGTAGAATTTAAAGGGGGAAAAATTCCCTGGATTTCGAAAATGCCACCAGGTCACAGCAATACTTAATTAACTGAATACATTACGGGAGGGTTATAACATAGATGCTTTAAAAAAAAGGGTGGGGGAGTAGTCAAATTCATTTAATCCTCTGTTCTTTGCTTACAGATTAGCCTTTCAGAATAAGCAACCTGAATTTTTTTTTTTTAAGGATCCATTTACCTTCCAGAGCTTTTCATAGCAAAACATTTTGCATGGTTGCAAAAGAAATTAATTTGTTGCCAGTTGCTCCATACTGGCAGGAATTCTGAATAAAGAATGTAAGCAATCTATCTTTGTTTGCAAGATATAATTAATCTGGCAGTTAAAATTCTTTGGAAACATTCTGATGACTTATGTGGAAAAGTAGCGCAGCATTTTCAAAGAAAACTCAGAACTGTATGCAGGGGAAGATAAAAGATATATGAAGTGTTTGTTCTAAGCGATACTATTCATTTAAAGATCATAATGTAACCCCACCCTAGCAATTATTGTGAAAAACAAGACAAATCTCTGTCTATAGCTTTCTGACACAGTCTTGATTTGAGAAACAAAATAAGCACATTACTGTTATAGTCTAATAGACTGCAAGCTGTTTTATTAGAGTCAGCTGAATCCTGTTTTGCATAAAAAAGAACTCTGTTTGCTATCAAGAACACATTTACATTAATATGACTTTGACAAAGTAAAATAAAATCGCATTAAGATGATGTAAGTAGATAAGACAATGAAATCTCTGTGAGAGAATTTTGGCACACACTAATTACAGTCAAGTCCCTGCAGGAAAAGAACATATTTTTATACCAACTATCCATGTGTTTGAAAATGTAGAGAGCCCAAAATGTAATCCTTGGTTAGGTATTTCCTGGATACATTGTATTCCTGTGTTTCTGAGGTAGATTTTTCTTTCTTTTCTTTCTTTCATTTTTTTTTAAAGGAGCCTACCTGATAAATAACACTTTCATTTAAAATAATACAAGCAAGTTTCTTTCTGAATACTAGGCCCATAATCATCCTGATTATTTTAAGGGACTTTCCAATATAGGGCAGCTGAAAACAAGGTTTTAGATTACATGGTAATTTAGGAATGCATGAAAAGCTAAGCAGTTACCATAATAGGGTTCTGGATAAACTTCATGCTTTTCAGAGCAAAACATAACAACATATGTTTTGTGATTTGTTTCAATGATTTTTCTATTTTTTTTTTTGTTCAGGTTCTATCAAAATATTTGGAGGTCTCGTCTGTGTACAGCATTTTTATAACCTTATTTTGAAAACTTTGATGTCTCCCTTTTTAGTTCAGTCATTAAAAGGAAAGCAATGATGGATGATGATAATGCTTTGGATTTTATGACTAATCAGTTCTTGGCAGTGGCCATATTTCTTCCATAGTGAGACTTTAATATTCCTTTGGCCTTGTATAGGCTAAAACAATTTTTTTTTTGGGGGGAGGGGGGAAACTATGCTACACTAGCTACTTATTAAGCATAAGCAAACCCTTATTGCACAGAAGTTAGCACTCTGATTTGACACCTGACCAAATGAAACAACCATGAGAGACGATGTCTTCTCTTTTCTGGAGTCTCACAAATTTGGGGTGCCTTGCGATCATGCTTTCCTCCATGTTTTAAAGGCAGGAATAGGAAGCAAAACTACCCAGGTGGTAGAAATACTGAGAGGGAAGAAAGTCCCCTAGAGGGGAGTTGGGCTGCCATTTGCATTTCCTCTTCCCCAGTTGTCTTTGTGATGATGCAATTTTTTATGAGAAGCCTGAATTTTCTGCCTGGAGTCTTTGATGTGTTGTTCTTGAAGTTGCAACAACAAACACCAGGTGTCTCCACTTAGCTGAGCTAAAGGTTCTGTAAAGGAAGGCCAATTTGCCAGGAAAAGGTGAAGCTGCCTTCCCTTTCCCTCCTGTTCCTGGACACCGGCTGGAGCGAGCCAGAAAGGCCGCTGTGAGCAGGGAGCAAAGTTCATTCTTTCTTGTGTGTTCAGGTTAAAGTCTATTGACTCATATCAGATCTGTAAGGAACTTTATTTCTGTGCAGAAGCCATGAAGACTGGCCCCCCCGGAAATAATTGATATGCTGGGAAAGGAGTCTAGCGAACCAGGCATGCAGGATTTTACGCCTGCTGTACCCTGACAGGGACTTGTCATCTGGAAGGCAAGAGGCCATTCCTGGGTGGACGGGAGCCATCTTTTGGGAGAATCAACTCCATGGGGGACCTTTTGACTAGGAACAACCAGATCAAAGACCCAGAAGCTGCTGCGTTGCCTTCTTTTCTATCAGCGGCTGATGCCACAAACTCCAAGTTGTGATTTCCAATCAACATGTATGTATCTCTTCAACAAATATTCATTGATTCTCTACTCTGTGCCAGGTACTGTTGTAAGAAGTAAAAAACAAACAAGCAAACAAACACTTCTCCAAACTAGACAAACCTGCTCTGTCACAGAGCTTGGATTAAAGTGACTTCTCAAAATGTATTTCATGGCATTTCAAGGATGATGATAAGTATTGTGCTGAAAAACATTTTCACATTTCAATACGCTCCAGAACTGTAGGGTTAAAAAGGTTTCTAGATCTATAACTCCTTAGTAACGTCTCTATGCTAATTTGCATTATCCTGGTTTTTTTTTTTCCACATATATTTGGCTAAGGAATACTTAAAATAACAAATTCTCTCAGCCATTTAAAAAAAAACTCAATGTGTCACTATTACCTTAGGGCACTATTCCAAAATTTTTATTGAGTTGTTCAAGCATCACCTTTAGAATTCTTGTCCTGTCAATGGGCCATTTTTTTTTTCTCTAGAAATTACCATCAATATTAGTAAATATTTTTGAGGAATTATACTTTGTGAAAAATTGTTTGGAGTGGTAAGCACTCAGAACCTTTCACTTTCCTGAGGAAGATATGAGGTAAGATTTGAAAGGTGGAAGGAAGTTAAAAAAAAAAAAAAAGCCAGGGTTTAGGGTTTAGAGGATACCCGTCTGAGAGAGGAGTTTGCCCCCTTCCCCCCAAAATGTGACAGTGGAAGTAGTATTGGTCTCCTTGCAAAGAAGAGCTCTGTTCCTTATCAAACAACAATATGGAAGATGGACGAACTGAAAGATACAGGTTCTAGTCCTAGCTCTCTCTAAGTAGCTGGGCAATCATGAGTAATTTCCTTATTACTCTTTTTGGTCTTAGTTCCTTGTTTTTCATAACATAGTAAGTCATATCATCATCCAAGTTTTCTGAGGTAGGTCATACTATTGCTTCTATGAGTCCTCATACAGGGTGTCCCAAAAGTCACCATACGGGGGGAAAAAATGAGAAATTGTAGCTAAATGTACCTTTATTTACAAAATATCCATTACAAAATGGTGTCAAATATCATCTACATGTTGGCCACCTCTTTCTACAAACACAGGAAGTCTTCTCTGCTATTCATGATGCATACGTTTCAGGAGATCTGTTGTTAAGCAATGTTTCCTATGTATGGAGACTTTTGGAATGCACTGTACATATGGAATCAGAGCAACAGTTTGGGGAACTTGCCCCAGTTCCACAGCTAGAAAGCAATGAACCCCAAAATGTTGAATGACAATCTCGAATCAGACGATCCCTTCGAGATCTAATTTTTCCACGATTTCATGAGAATGACTTTTCCTCTGTCTCATACCTGCTGTGATCAGCAGTCAGTCCTCTGAGCAGAAATCACCCATCAGGTAAGGGATTTAGTGAACATGTACTCTGTTCTACATGCTAGTTAAGGACCTGAGGAATCCACAGGGAACAAGAAAAAGTCTCTGCCTTCAGGACTCTGCAGTGTGGTTGGGGGTCAGGGGTAGAACACAAGTAATTAGGTAATCTATTTGTGTAACTAAAATATTATTATTCCTGACTTTTCTATAAGCACATCTTAAAAAGTTATGGTAGACTAGTCACAAAAGCCAAAAGGTGGGAACAACCCCAATACCCATCCACCGATGGAGGGCTAGCGAATGTGGTATATCCATACAATGGACGCTTGTTCAACCGTAAAAAGAAAGGAAGTACTTCCATATGATACAACATCATGGCACATTATGCCAAGTGAAAGAAGCCCAACACAAAAGGACACATATTGGATAATTCCATTTAAATGAAATGTTTTCAGTAAGCAAATCCAGAGAGACCAAAAGCATGTTAGTGACTGCCAAGCCCCAAGGGCAGGGGAGAACAGGGAGTGACTGCTTAATGGGTACACGGTTTTGTTTTGGAGGAATAAAATGTTCTGGGGGTGGAAGCGCCACATTGTGAATATACTAAATGCTAGTAATAGTAAATTGTGTATTGTGTGTATTTTACAACAATAAAAAAGGGAAAAATCAAAGCCATGATTAGATAAGGCCAGGCTTAGTATTGTCATTTTGAGTCAATAAATCACTACTGAGCAGCTGTATTATGAAAACCTGGGCTCGGCAGTGTGGTGGATAGAAAGGTGAATAAGATGTAATCCCTGTTTTTACAGATCTAACAATATACTTATTGAATAATAGAAGATCAACAATGAATTATGATCAGGCATAATTAAATTAACATTATAATGGGAGGATAGACAAAAATGCTGAGGTAGGTGTGGAAGGAGCGATTCATTTTGAACTGAAGTTATTGAAAATTCCTCATGGAGGAGGTGATTGTTTGTCACTTTCAACCTGTTTCAACCTTCCTCTTGAAGGCTGAATAGAAATAAAGAAGGAGAAGCCAGCAGACGGGGAGGATAAATAACTTGCCGAATGGCACATGGCAGTGACAGAGCAGAGGTGGAACCCCAGGGTCCTCCTTCTGGTTGAATATCAGTAGATCCTAGTCGTCTAGGCGTTCTGTATTTGTCAGTTTGCCTACTTGATAAATTGTAGCCATCTGTAACCCTAAACCTATACTTGGGGCACCTTTATGGCCACTCATGGACATGTACAGAGGAGCAAAAAGGGGGAGTAGCCTGATAGGCATGTTCCAGCAGGGTGCACAGGGCTACATTCTGCCTTGTTATTTCAGCCCTCATGCTGTGCACGTTTTCAGTCTTAGTCCCATGAGTTTCCCATTTTTTTGTGCTTTTATGGTTGGAGGTTTCACCCAACTGAAAGTGCCTCATGGAGAAAATTATCCCCGTTAGATAAACTTGGTTCAGAAATGAGTTACGATGTTGCTAGCTGGGAGTTCGATATTAATGAATCAACAGTATGTATGAATCGAGATGTCTTTAAACAGAAACACAAAGAAAAGAAGGTCATATATTGGTAGATCGATGAAAATGTGAACAGAGGCATCCAGGAACCGAATCTTGTGCTTCCTTTAGGAGCGATGGTTCAGGATTCATTAATTCACTGTTTGAGGTAACTTTATAGGACCTAACTCCTGCAAAAAACAAGAAGCAACCATACTTCTCATTATTGTCTATTTCTGGATTTGAAATTAGGCTCTGCCTTCTTCGCTTATCACTCCCTGTCAGTCCCTGACCCCTGGCTAAAGACACACACACGTGCACACATGTAAATGCACACACACACATGCTGATCCCCAGAGATGGCTACAAAATTTTCAGGATTCAGAGCAAAATGAAAATGCAATGCTTCTTCTTCAACAATTCTTAAGAATTTTAAGACAGCAGGAGCACGGTATCAAACCACGTGTGAAGTTCTGTGTGCAGGTGGCATTGTCCATTAAGCGCCTGCAACTTCTCAACCTACTAGGTTATGCCCTCACTTAGGCACTTGTGTTGTTTTTTCCCCTTTGGGGTAAAGAAATCTGATTATTGTTTACCCTACATCATTTGAGATAAGAAGTTTACCAAGCCATTTGTGGGAAGAGGGTAAAAAGCAGTCTGTGACCCAGTGGCGGCAGGGTTGGTTGGCCTTTGGCCTCTTCAAGTCCAGTGACTTGGAGGGTGTTTCATTTTCCCACTGACAATTGGCCAGAGTCACATGGGCTTGCATGTGTAAAGAGTAAAATAGAGAAAAACAGAGCTGCAGAGCTCCACACAGACTCTCATGAGTCCTCTGGGTCACATTCCCTGCAAGAAGTGTACTTCATGTTGTGATAGGTCCTGATTTAGCCTTCTTGAAGTTCCTGGACTAAGCACAGGTCTTGGCAGCCTCGTGCAGGGAGCCTTCCTTCAAGGGCTGTGGCCTCTGCAGATTGATGGTGAGACATCCAGGACAGGAGCAGAAGGAAGGCGTGGCAACGCAGTCCTGAGAACAATCCGCTTGGCTCGGAACTTGCTCTGGACAAACGCCGTGGCTTGTGCAGTCTTGAGTGAGGAAAGGCAGGGAGAGAAGAGGAGACATTCAAAAGCAAGTCCCTGAAGACGATCTCCGGAGTTGAATATCCTTATCCGAGCTTCCCTTACTCCGCTTTCACTCTGACCAAGTAGGAATGGTGTTAAGTTGGAAAGTGCCCTGCAGACTTTCGAGACAGCTGGCTTGGCTTCCTTTTGGAAGGAGGACCCAGACCAGCTCACTGGGCTCACTAATTCCCCCCTTGCTGTTCATAACTGTCTTCATCTCTTCCCCTACGGGGGCACAGATCACACACAGCCTCTGGAGCTATGTTCTTTCAGAAAGTCTTCTGAGCCTTGGTTAGGTAGGAGGCTGCATTAGCTTCCTAGGGCTGCTGTAATAAGGCCACAAACGGGGCACCTTACGCAAGGCACATTTAATGCCTCGAAGTTCTGGAGGCCAGAGGTCTGAGATCAAGGTCTACTGTGCCTGGTTCCTTTGAGGGCTATGAGGAGGGTCTATTCTATGACTCTCTCCTGGCTTTGGGGATTGGCTGGCCATCTTCATTACTTGGCTTTTTCTGCATCACTCAGATCTCTGCCTGGATAAACACATGACATTGACTCTGGGTCTCTAGTTCCAAATTTTCCCTTTTTTAAAATAAGGATACTTATAAGGTCATAAAGCCACAGTAATCCCAAATGACCTCATGTTAACTGATTAGGTCTGCAATGACCACATTTCCTAGTAAGGTCATATTTCAAGGTATCGAGGATTTAGACTTCAACATATGCATTTTGGGGGGATACAGTTTAAACCATTACAGAACCAATGACATGGTGGGAGGGAAAAACACAGGTGAGATTTAGCAGGTGGGTGCTCATGGAGAAGGGCCAGACCAAAGTGCCCTTATTTATTTATTTATTTTGAGACAGAATCTCAAGCTGTCAAACTGGGTAGAGTGCCCTGGCATCACAGCTCACAGCAACCTCAAACTCTTGGGCTTATGAGATTCTCTTGCCTCAGCCTCCCAAGTAGCTGGTGCTACAGGTGCCTGCCACAACGCCCGGCTATTGTTTTTTTGTAGTTGTTGTTGCAGTTGTCATTGTTGTTTCAGCTGGCCTGGGTTGGGTTCCAACGTGCGAGCCTGGGTGTATGTGGCCAGCACCCTACCCACTGAGCTACAGGTGCTGCCCAGGTGCCCATAAGAAAACAGGAAGAGGTGAGACTTGAAGTCATCCTGAAGAGTGTTATTTTAATTGTCTTCATTATCCTGAGGACTATTAGGATAACTAGTCCCTGTATTCTTGCTTGAGAGTAAGGTCTTGAAATCTTGTAATAGCTGCAACTTGTCAAGTGCCTGGAAAGGATAAAAATTGAGAGAAGATATTTTAAGAAGTCTTATGTGATGTGCCCATTTCACTAGATTACCTATAGCTGTTTCTTTAATCAAGTTAACTGCTGGGTCTCTCACAGAAATATCCTCATATAATTTCAGACAAAGATGGCCCAGAAACTTCCCTTTGGGGACACAGGGAGACAGCGTGAGGCTTCTGGACACCCTGAGGAAGGCTAAAGCAGCAGAGATTGGGCAAGTGGTTGCGTCTGTTCATTTGGTCTGATCGTGTCGGCGGCTGTGGGTGGGGCAGCAGTGGGACTACAGGCTGGAAGGGCCTTGCCTGTGAGCCATTTGGGTTTCTTTTGGACTTGGCACTTGGTTGAACTGCCTTGGGAGAACTTGGGCAGGAGTGCGGGGGCGGGGGGTTGAGTGTTGTCTGGGGCCCCAGACTGGGCCACCAAGCCAGACAGAGCTGCCAGTGTTTGGTGGAGGGCTGTGTGGAGCCATTGTGGGAGAACTGCCCTGGCAAACTCCACCCTCAGGGTCGCAGAAGAGGCATTGGGCGGGAGCGAGTAATCTAGTGACTGAGCAGCCTAAAGGTGGGGACTGAGATGCCTTGCAGCCTTAGCCCTCAGGGGCATAGGGTGAGACCGGTTTTGGCACACTGGGTAAGTGGACAGCCAATCAAGGAGTGATCCCAGCCACAGCGCTTTCCTGGGAAAGCTTTGGCTTAGCCCAAGTTAGCAATTTAAAGTGTCTTCTAAGCAGGCTGAGGAGGATTTAAGCTCTCCACCCTGTAGGGTTTGAGAAATCATTAGAAACACAGGGTCACTTCCTACAAAGATCCAGTAACAACAGAGTGATTCTGCCAGGGTCTGCTCTGGGAGAGACACCTCCCCAACTCTGAGGAAGGTCATAGGCAATAGTGAAAAATAATCATGAGGTGGAATCAACAGAAAAACTCTGGCAATATGAATAACCAGAGTAGATCAACTCCCCC
>CAUYON010131761.1:0-14385 GCA_963573935.1 Arctocebus calabarensis
ATACACCTGAGCTGGCGGGTTTGAATCCAGCCCGGGCCCACCAAACAACAATGACGGCTGCAACCAAAAAATAGCCGGGCGTTGTGGCGGGCGCCTGTAGTCCCAGCTACTTGGGAGGCAGAGGCAGGAGACTCGCTTGAGCCCAGGAATTGAAGGTTGCTGTGAGCTGTGATGCCACGGGACTCTACCCAGGGCCACAGCTGAGGCTCTTTCTCAAAAAAAAAAAAAAAAAAAAAGAAGAAGTTAGAAATAGCAAGTAGCACAATAGGCACAGATGAAAACAGAATGAATGAAACGAAGGAAGAGCTATCAAAAGGAAAAAACCCAGAGATTAAAGCAACTAGGAGATAACATAAGAGCACAAAAGATGATCCAATCTAAGGATAACTGGAATAAACAGAGGGACTCAAAAATTTTAGGACTCAATAAAGGGAACAGAAAAAGCATTCACAGACAATATACAAGTAAATTGTATATTCAAATTCCCACCACCGGGCGGCTCCTGTGGCTCAGCAAGTAGGGCGCCGGCCCCACATACCGAAGGTGGCGGGTTCAAGCCCGGCCTCGGCCGAACTGCAAAACAAAAAAAATAGCCGGGCGCTGTGGCGGGCGCTTGTAGTCCCAGCTACTAGGGAGGCTGAGGCAAGAGAATCGCTTAAGCCCAAGAGCTGGAGGTTCCTGTGAGCAGTGTGACGCCATGGCACTCTACCCAGGGCGATAAAGTGAGATTCTGTCTCTACAAAAAAAAAAAAATATATATCTGAACTTCCCTTGGGATACTGAATAAAGAGTGAATCTTTTCCACCAATGATCTTTCAGCAAACTTTCAGGGGAAAGGGCAAGTTTCTCCTCACCCCTACAGCACTAAGACTGCCAATTTCCATGGAATTTAAGAATAAATGAATTAGCCAGGTGTGATGGCTCATGCCTCCTAACACTCTGGGAGGCCTAAGTGGGTGGATTGCCTGATGTCACAGGTTCAAGACCAGCCTGAGCTACAGCGAGACCTCATCTCTAAAAATATGTGAGCATTGTGATGGGTGCCTATAGTCCCAGCTACTTGGGAGACTGAGGCAAGAGACTTGCTTGAGTTCAAGAGTTTGAGGTTGCTGTGAGCTGTGACGCCATGGCACTCTGCCCAGGGTGACAAAGTGAGACTCTTGTCTTAAAAGAAAAATAAAATAAAATAAAATAAAATAAATGAATTAGTCCTCTTTACCCATAACTTAACAAAAGGAAATGAACTTACATCTTTCAGCTGCATTTCTATTTCATGAATATTACTCACTGATGAGTTGAAGCAGTTTGCAGCCGCAGTCTGTAAATAACCCAATATTAGTTAACATCATATATTTAGCGATAGAAGATTTTCATTATATTTAGTTCCCTAATACAGTAGTATACTTAACAGGGATATACCCAAATCCAGATCTAGTACATGCTGGCAAATCACCAAGCTAGGCGATAGTTGTCAGAATTAACATCCTCTAGAAGAGTGGCTCTCAACCTTCCTAATGCTGCGGCCCTTTAATACAGTTCCTGTGGGTCGCGACCCACTGGTTGAGAACCGCTACTCTAGAACTTCCCTAGGCAGATGGGAAACCCTGAGATTTCAGATCTAGTTTGATTTCTGAGGTCCTCTGTACCCCAGGATCACCAAAATAGCCTTTAATGCATACAACCCAGTGGTTTTCACCAAAAGAAGACCAAAAAAAAAAAAAAAAAAAATAGACTACTTACATGAAATCTGGGAAATATTAAATTGTTAAACAAACGATAAAAGTTCTTTCTAGGATTACATTCTACATTAGTAATAGTATTAAGTATGAATTACTATGGAACTATGGACTATATGAAAACCAAAACATAATCTCTCCTCCTTTTTTTCCTTCATTTTCTCATAGAGGAAAAAAAGAGGACAAGAGAGGAAGTAGTAGCTAGGTACCCAGGTTGGCTAACAACCTCAGACAATGCTTTATTTATTTCAGTCTTTCAACATCTGTAAGGAAAAAGACTGTGTGAACACTAGCAAGGAAGCTCAAAAGAATTTTTTTTTCCTCCAAAGAAGCTCTGTTCATTCACCCTGATACTTACCCTTTTCTTTCAGTTTAGTGCTCCAGGGAAAAACTATGTCAGAGATATTTCACTAAATCCCCTTCCTTTTTTCCTTGGATACAACGTGGACTATATTTCTAAGCCTTCCTTGCGGTTAGTGGGTCCATGTGACTGAATTAAATCTAATGGAATGTGTACAGAAGTGAAATATGCCAACACCAAGCTTGGCCCTAGAACTTCCTAGGCAATTCTCCACATGCTCTATCTCACAGCTGTGTACAGAGGATCTAGTGAAAGACTCTGCCGTACAGGGTGATGGAGCCACGAGAAAGAAGGAACTTGGACTTGAATGCCTCTTGAGCAAAGCTAACTCAACTCTAACCTACACTAGACTGTGGCATGAGGGAAAAATAAACACTTGTTGCGTAAGACAGAGATTTGGAGGTTGCTTGTTATAGCAGTTAGACATGATGACAAATACAGAAATTAATGCTAGATAGCCAAAAAAATTATTGTAAGAATATCTTTTTAAAAATTATCATTCCTGCCAAGATTTGTATTTTATGTTAAAAAGTAGAGAAGCTACTTCTTCAGCTTCAAAAAAGATTTTAGGCAAACACATTGAATATGACTGTAAAGTTTCATGAGTTTCAGCTCTATGAAAATTCTCTAGAAAAATTTAACCTCTTGGAACTCATCTGTAGAAATAGTCAACTGCCTAACTTTGGAGAAAACATAAAAACATCTTTATATCTTTGGAGACATAGGTATGATCACTATATTTCCTTTAAAGGGAAAATAAACTACAAAGATCAACATTGAGATATTACATTTGAAAGCTATAGATTTTCTTCTACAGATTATACTAATAGTTGTGTTAATATTATTCAAAATCTCCAAATTTCCAAAAGAATCAAAGGCCTGATCAATTAGTAATTTCTTATTGATTACTGAGCACTCACTGTGTGCCAGGCACTATGGTAGGCAATTTACATACATTATTACATTTAATGATCAGTATTCTCATCTCGATTTTACCTCTGTGGAAACTGAGTATTATGAAAGGTGTAAAGAAGTTAAGGAATTTATTGAGAGACACACAGCTCGCAAGTGGCAAAACCAAGACCTGAACCCAGATCTCACTCCAAATCTTTATTCCTTAACATTAGTGCTTCTCAAACAAAAGATGGAGAGAAAATGCATGTGTAGCTATGAAAAGCATACTTGATATTATAATTGTATAGTTCAAATATGAAAAATAACAACAAAACGAAGCCCATTATTTTCTTGATACGAACTATAGAAATAAGAGCCCAACAAAATCTTCTTAGCTGTCACAGACACGCAATGGATTCTTACTGAATACTCCTCTGGGCAAAACAATGATGTGGGGAATGGAGAGAACCATTTTTGCTTATGGAGAAGGAACTGGGTTACCAAAAAAGTGACCTGTTAGTATACTATACTGTCCCATGTGGCAAGCATGTCTTAAAAAACTCATTCTACATAAGAATTACATATTGTATCAGAAAGAAAAAAAGTCTGGGCTTAAAGAAATTATTTAGCACCTGAGATAAGTGAAGCGTACTGGCTTTGCTTTCAAGTTCAGTAAGCCTTGCCGTTGTAGCAGACAACTGTTTTTTCAATACTTCTGTCTCTTCAGATAAGGATTTCAACAATTGTTCCCTCCTTTCGCCTTCCTTTGTTTTCTCTTCCAGCTGTTCAAGCAATGCAGTGGTACTGTATCTGGACTTCAGCTGCTCTCTGAGTCGCTGTATTTCTTTGTCTTTCTCTGTGAGGTGATAAGCATTCTTCTCCCTCTCAGCTTCAAGGACTCGAATTTTCTAGATATAAACTAAGAAGAATCTTAGAACAAAGCCGGGTCAAACATCCAGCGAAACAAGATATCTCAACAAGCATCGATGAAGAGTTTATTATGTTATCAAGTCAATATTACGCTAGATACTAGGGCCAAAAAAGAAGAGGAAGCCAAGGTTCTAAGTTCAGAAAGCTCAAGAACAGCCAGTACTTCAATGCAATATGGTAAGTGCTATAGTTAAGAGACATAAAAAAATGAATGACAACAGACAGAAAGAGGAGAAACCACCTCTATCAAGGGTGATGAGAAAAAGCTAACGAAAGGCTGGCTCTCATACGATTATTTGATAATCATCCCTTCATAATGCCAGATCTTATAAGCCTAAGAACTACAAAAAAGTGAGTCATTTAAGATACACGTGCTCATTAATGAACTCGAACCAGTAGAACTTAAAAAATTAAAGAATGTTATAACAGGATAAAGATGAGTTCAATAACCACTTAATATTGATAAATGATTTGGTATTGAATTTAGAAGGTGATCTTTAAAGCTTAACATTTTCAAAGACTTGTACTTATCCATGGTATAAGTAACACTTGTTAAACTACTGCTGGCATAAAAGAAAACAAGCCAATAAAAAGATGATAGAACAATTATTATTATCATTACTTTACATGCTAACTGGGTCAAAACTAAAAGTTAAAACTTTCATTTAGGGAGAAAAAAAGCAGATGTTCCAATATAAAAGTTTAGGCGGATGGTTGTACATATAAAAATGATAAGGGTGGCTCAGGGGGCTAAGGCGCCAGCCACATACACCTGAGCTGGCGGGTTCGAATCCAGCCCGGGCCCGCCAAACAACAAGGACGGCTGCAGCCAAAAAATGGCTGGGCGTTGTGGCGGGTGCCTGTGATCCCAGCTACTTGGGAGGCAGAGGCAAGAGACTCGCTTGAACCCAGGAATTGGAGGTTGCTGTGAGCTGTGATGTGACAGCTTGAGACTCTGTCTCAAAAAAATGATGAGGGTATTTTAGTTAGGTTAACGCAAATCAGTAGTACATGTAGGCATAGAGCCATACCATTTTAGCCTTCAGGAGAGTACAATGTCCAGATTAGTAGATGTAACAGTGCCATTTTAATCTGTGTTTGCCTGAACACATTTGGGACAGAGTTCAATTCTGAGTGCATAATTCAGGAAGAATATTGATAAACAACAAAGTGTTCAGGATGATGGGAAGCTAGAGAAGCTGAAGAATTTGAGGTTGATCTGCAGACAAGTTGAGCAGGAGCAAGATTTCCTTCCCCTTTATAATAACATATTTTCTCCAATTTTAATATCAGGTATATACAGATTAAGTAGAATGATTATGAAGTATTTCTTCTTTTTCTATTGTCTATAAGATTTGGCATGATCTGTGGGTTTTTTTTTTTTTTTTGAGACAGAGCCTCAAGCTGTCACCCTAGATAGAGTGCCGTGGCATCATAGCTCACAGTAACCTCCAATTCCTGGGCTTAAGCGAGTTTCTTGCCTTCGTCTCCCAAGTAACTGGGACTACAGGTGCCCGCCACAATGCCCGGCCATTTTTTTTTTTGGTTGCAGCCATCATTGTTGTTTGGTGGACCTGGGCTGAATTTGAACCCGCCAGCTCAGTTATACGTGGCTGGCGCCTTAGCCCAGTGAGCCACAGGTGCCAAGCCTGGCATGATCTGTTTTTTGAAATTATCTTTTACTTTTATTTATAAATATCAGTTGTCTATGTTTTGAGACTTTGGAAAAAAAAAAAAGTTAACTGATGACTCCATACTGAACCTCAGAGTCAAAGTATTCTCTAATAGACATACTCTTATCTGACAATGTGAATGTTACTTTCTTTGCATTATTATTATTATTGCTTAATATTTTGATGCAGCAATCATCTGATTTCTTTTCTGAATGTATTTATCTTTGTTCATTCTTTACAAGGTTTCCGTTTCTAGTCCTTATCTTAAACATTGTTATTGTTATTAAATTTTAAGCCTTTTTAATTCTGTGAAGGCAAAAAGTGGAAACCTAATAAACACATGTATATGTAAAAAATAAAAAAATTAAAAAAGAAGCAAGATTTCCTCAAATATCTGATAAATTGCCAAATGGACAAAAAGTAGACTTGTTCTGTGTAACTCTAATGGGCACAACTGAAATAAATGAGTGCGGCTCAACGCCTGTAGTTCAACAGCTAGGGTGCCAGCCACATACACCGGAACTGGTGGGTTCAAATCTGGCCCCTGCCTGCCAAACAACAATGACAACTACAACCAAAAAATAGCCGGGTGTTATGGCAGGTGCCTGTAGTCCCAGCTACTTAAGAGGCTGAGGCAAGAGAATTGCTTAAGCCCAAGAGTTTGAGGTTGCTGTGAGCTGTTACACCACAGCATTCTACCAAGGGCGACATAACGAGACTGTCTCAAAAAAATAAATAATATAAAAAATGAATAAATAAATAAATGAGTAGAAGTTATAGGAAATGTAATTTCAACTAATTATAAAAGAACAAAATACTCATTGCTTGTCAAAAGTGAAATGAGCTGGAAAGTTATCTCTCTGAAGCATTAAGATTCCTTTCCAGATGGCAAAATAACCTTCATGTCTATAAAGTGATGAAAGTTCATCTCTCTATGTTTGAATAAATATTTAACTCAATTTGTGTTATGATATACCTATAGTAAGAACTTAAAGAAATCAAATGACATACTCTTAAGCATTTCTTTTCTTTTTTTTTTTTTTTTAGAGA
Organism: Arctocebus calabarensis; assembly: GCA_963573935.1. Classification (NCBI taxonomy): domain Eukaryota; kingdom Metazoa; phylum Chordata; class Mammalia; order Primates; family Lorisidae; genus Arctocebus; species Arctocebus calabarensis. Next base: position 6,645 of record CAUYON010131761.1, read on the forward strand.
CAAGAGTCTCACTTTATCGCCCTTGGTAAAGTGCCGTGGCATCACAGCTCACAGCAACCTCCAACTCCTGGGCTTAGGCGATTCTCTTGCCTTAGCCTCCTGAGTAGCTGGGACTACCAGGTGCCAGTCACAACGCCCAGCTATTTTTTTGTTGCAGTTTGGCCGGGACAGGGTTTGAACCCGCCACCCTCAGTATATGGAGCCAGAACCCTACTCACTGAGCCACAGGTGCTGCCCAAGCATTTATTTTCTAAATATAAACAATAAAAAGGACTTTCGCAAAATAAATTAAAATCAAATTTATGATTAAATTTTTATTTATTTATTTAGACTCTGTCTCACTTTGTCGCCCTCGGTAGAGTGCCATGGTGTCACAGCTCATAGCAACCTCAAATGCTTGGGCTTAAGCGATTCTCTTGCCTCAGCTTCCCAAGAAGCTGGGACTACAGTTGCCCACCACAACACCCAGCTATATTTTGATTGTAGTTATAATTGTCATTTGGCAGGCCCAGGCTGGGTTCGAACCTGCCAGCTCGGGTGCATCGCTGAGTTACAGACGCCAGCCATGATTAAATTTTTAAATCTCTATAGTTCTAATAAGTTCCCAACATCCTTCCTGTCTATGCATAACAAATTGTAAATTAGGAAATCTAAAATACAGTTGAACAGAATGCAAAACCCCAATCCCTGTAATAATTTTACCTCAAAAAGCCTAAAAACACACTGGGCACAATGGCTAATGCCTGTAATCCTAGCATTCTGGGAGGCCAAGGCATTGGATTGCTTGAGCTCAGGAGTTTGAGACTACCCTGAGCAAGAACAAGACTCTGTTTCTACTAAAAATAGAAAAACTAGGGTGGCACCAGTAGCTCAGTGAGTAGGGTGCTGGCCACATACATCCAGGCTGGCAGGTTCAAACCCGGCCAGGGCCAGCTAAACAACAATGACAACTACAACAATAACAACAAAAATAGCTGGGCCTTGTGGCGGGCACCTGTAGTCCCATCTACTTGGGAGGCTGAGGCAAGAGAATCACTTAAGCCCAAGAGTTTGAAGTTCCTGTGAGCTGTGATGCCATGGCACTCTACCGAGGGCAACAACTTGAGACACTATCTCCAAAAAAAAAAACAAAAAAAAAACAGAAAAACTAGGTGGGTGTGACAGTAGGTGCCTGTAGTCCTAGCTACTAAGGAGGCTGAGGCAAGATGATCTCCTAAGCCCAAGAGTTTGAAGTTGCTATGAATTATAATGCCTTGGCACTCTACCCAAGGCAACAGAATGAGATCCTGTCTCAAAAAAAAAAAAAAAGCCTGAAAACAAAGATTACTTGGAAAATAGCCAATATACACGATAAAATGGGTTTTAAACATTCACAAAGAAATCTGATCACGATTAATACTCTGAAATGAATTTGATTTTTACATTTAGCATACTAATAGAAAAACCAGATTATATAATTTCTGGCAAATATTCTTCTCCTACAATGAAAAATAGATGTAAGAATGGCACAATATCCTCATATTATCAATGAATAACACAGTATTAAAAAACATAACAGATAGAGAATGCCTCTACATTATCCTGTCCATTAAAAAAAAAACAGTGAAGGCTCGACGCCTGTGGCTCAATGGGCTAAGGAGCCAGTCATGTACACCTGAGCTGGTGGGTTTGAATCCAGCCCGGGCCTGCCAAACAACAATGATGGCTACAACCAAAAAAAGGCAGGGCGTTGTTGCGGGCACCTGTAGTCCTAGCTACTTGGGAGGCAGAGGCAAGAGACTCCCTTGAGCTCAGGAATTGGAGGTTACTGTGAGCTGTGATGCTACAGCACTCTATCCAAGGTAACAGCTTGAGGTTCTGTCTCAAAAAAAAAAAAAAAAAAACAACAGTGAAAATAGGAAACCAGCATGTTTTACAATCTTAAGTTTAGCATAACAAAAATTATCTGGAATACTCATGGAATCAAGTTAAATTACCAAAAAGTTATAGGAAGTACAATGGATTGTGCTATTTTTTTAAAAAAAAACTAAAAGCAGACCATATTATTGTGTTGAAGATACATATTAAACACATCTTGATGTCTTTATTTCTAAGACAAACTTAGTAACCTCAAAACACATAGTCCATTACATTGAAAAAGTGAGAGAAATTAATAATTACTACAGTTTGTCGAAGATCTGCAAAGTCAAAGTAGGAATTTAAGATTCTGAAGGGACCCAAGGTGAAGTTCCTAAAACTGATGAACTAGGTGAGACAAGAATAATGGTGGAAAGAAGGTAGCATTAGGAAATCATAATAAAGCTACTATAATTTAAAGGGTTATAAAGACCATTTACCTCCAAAAGTCTTTGTTTCTCTTTATCAGTCAGCTTTCCTTTTCCACTCGCGATTTCATCTACTGATGTTTTTAAGGCTGCAATTTCTCCCTTAAATCTCTCTAATGCAGTTTCGGATTTGGAGTTACTAGGCTTTGATACCCACTTACTTTTAATTATATCTTTGGTACTTCTGGCAGACATCTCTAAAATGCTCTGGAAAAATAAAAATCAATTGTATTTATAAGACTAACTTGAAAAATTGAAATCTCAGGTTTGAAACAAGTCTAATAATCTATCTACTCTAAACATTGATTCAAACCAATGTGCTATTGAAAAAGATTAAGAAAGGCTTCTAAGATCTTCTAATAATTTTTTTTAACTCTAAGTGGTAGATAAATGTGGTATTTACCTTCTAAAAATGTCAACTTGTAAACTTAAATTTTGTGCAGTGTTCTGTAGGTGTTATACTTCAGTAGAAAGGTTTAGTTTAAAAAACAATTAAAAGAAACCTAAAAGACATAGGTTAGAATCAAGGACATACCTTACCCAAGAATAAAACCTGGTGGTAAATAATGTAATTCTGAGTATACAGGCATTGAAATATCAGCATAATGATATGTCCTCTGTTTTAGAAGATATGTCTGGGGCGGTGCCTGTGGCTCAACGAGTAGGACACCGGCCCCGTATACCAGAGGTGGTGGGTTCAAACCCGGCCCTGGCCAAAAAACTGTAAAAAATAATAATAATAACATAAAAAATTAAAATCTTAAAAAAAAAAAGAAGATACGTCTAGTTGAGATCTATCTTAATTGTCATTTGAGAGAGCACAGTGGAGAAAAATGAGAGAAACTCAAGATGAGACATCAATACAAAAAGAGGTACAATATTCAGGGGATTCAGGAATGAAAAGAATGACAAATAATGTGCCAAGAAGAGAAGCTTGGTATCTACTATCAGTACCAGATGACAGTTTAGAAGCAAGTAATATAAATTTTAGGTGGAATATATACACTAGCTCTTAATTAGGTAAGTTAAAAACCATTTTTCCACTTCATTCATCCTGAAATAGAATAATAGCAGTGTGGTTAAATATAGAGAAGTATGAGACCACTTATGCATTCAAAAATTACTACAGAGCCTCCTATTTATTAGGTACCCTAATCAATGCTGGGTATAAACTGGTTTAAAAAAAAAAAAAAAGACACCTTCCCTGACATCATGGGGTTTTCAGGGTAGTGAGGAAGGCAGGTGCTAACAAGAAAACACAGATTCGTGGATTTTTAAATTTCAATAGATAACTATACAGGAAATGAGCAGAGTACAATGGTAAATGATATCAGTAAAAAAAGGGTGGGGAACTTAGATAACTTATATAAGGTGGTGGGGAAAAGGTCATCCCATGTAAAATCAGAACATCTACAAATACTAGAACTGAACAGACTGAGTAGAATAAACCATTTATTAAAAGCTTGGTCCTAGATGTTCGCCATTATCAGATAGCTGATCAAATCAGTTTAGGCAAAAGCCAGGGTGTCATGTCTCACTAATGGGCTGCCACAGGAAGTTGTTTCCTATGCGCTTCTGCTGATAGCGCACTGTACTTTTCTACCAAGTCATTGAGACATACAATGGTGGAAATATAGATCAGCAGAACTTCGAAGAACCCTCAGACATCTGCTTCCTAACATTTGGACAGAAAATCCTGGAGTGAATGACTACTGCTTATAGCCTCTAATCTAGACCGCTCTGCTCTCCCCACCTAGTCCAGCCCATCCTCCTTTCTGGGTATTTTCTAGGGTTCTACTGTTCAAACCGTACCTGACCCGGTCACATCATCAGGTTCCCTCTGTGAACTCTAGTACAGTCCTCACCCCCAACCCAAAGCACAATCCAGTACCCAATTATGCCCACACCTAACCTTTTCTTTTTTCAATTGTTAAACAATTTTCAGGGGCCGCACTTTGAAAACCTTTTGTCATCCACAAACCCTAACAGCAAGTACTCAGAAATTGTTGGTTGACCTGACTTAAGTCATTAGCATTTCCATTCAGTGAACTGCACATGGCATCTCAAGGGCCGTATTTTCTCCAAGTGGAGACAAATCTTTCAAAGTCCTCACATAAGATCACACCTGAGGAAACAGGAAAAGAAAAGCTGCAAGGAGAGACACTAGTTTTCTTACCCCTAAAACAAAGATGTTTTTAAAACAGACATGAAAGCGCCTCCTAATTGAAAAAAGCCATACTAACAGAAAACCTTAGCCAAATCACTTGGCCTCTCTGCTCCTATCTGTGAGGAGATGATAATACCCACCTCAAAGTCCAAAAGCGGGATCTAAAGAACCACGGTCGTGAGGCGCCCCGCCCGGTACCAGGCACGAAGTGAGCGCCCGGTTAAGGGGACATGTGTCAGGGCGGGCACAGACGTATCCAGCAGACGCGATCTGCCCACAGACCCCGCCGCCCCTCCGCAGTCCCGTACCTCCGCGGTCGCCTTCCTCCGGCCAGCCAGCACCTGAGGAGGGCAAAGCGCCCCGCTAGCGTCTACGCCCTCTCTCTTTCCAACCTCTTTCTTTCTTCTTTTGTTTGGCATAATTTTATTATTGAAAGCACAAAAGAAATGAGCAGATTAGAATTGTATCCTTAAAATCGATAATTAACAGTGACAGACATTCCTAACTAGTGTGGACATTCTCAACTTTAACAGATTTTCCTGTGTTCAACACAAGAATCTTCCATTTAGCCACATTATTATTATTTTGTTTTTATTTTCACTTTTATTAAATCATAACTATACATCGATACATTTATGGGGTTCAGTGTACTGATTTGATATACAATGTGAAATGCTTACACTGCACTGATTAACACATCCATCACAATTATACTCTTCTTTTCTTTTTTTTTTGAGCTGTCACCCTAGATACAGTGCTGTGGCATCACAGCTCACAGCAGCCTCCAATTCCTGGACTCAGGTGAGTCTCCTGCCATTGTTGCTTGGCGGGCCTGGGCTGGATTCGAACCCACTAGCTCAGGTGTATGTGGCTGGCTGCTTAGCCTGTTGAGCCAAAGGCGCTGAGCCATTATACTCGTTTCTTAATCGTTTTGAAATTTACCATTGCATCATGCACATTCGGTGAGGTTCCCCCAACACTCTCCCACCTCCTGCCTTCCCCCTTCCTTCTTCTCTCTCTCCTCTTCCCTTCTACTTTCTGGACTATAGTTATGTTTTACCATTTGTAGGAATGTGTGGGTGATTATATATTGATTTCATAGTAGTATTGAGTACATTGAACACTATTTTTTCCATTCTTGAGATACTTTACTTCGAAGAATATGTTCCAGCTCTATCCAGGTAAACATAAAAGACGTGGTATCTCCATCTTTTTAATGTCTGCATAATATTACATGGTGTACATATACCATAATTTGTTAATCCATTCATGGGTTGATGGGCACTTGGGCTGTTTCTACATCTTGGCAATTATGAATGGGGCTGCAATAAACATTCTGGTGAAAATGTCTGTGTTGTAAAATGATTTTTGATCATCTGGCAAAGGAATTGCAGGATCAAATGGTAGGTCTACTTTTAGTTCCTTGAGAATTCTTCAAACTTCTTTCCAAAAAGGTTGTACTAGCTTGCATTCCCAGAAGCAGTGTAGAAGTAGTCCCTTCTCTCTGCATCCATGGCAGCATCTGTACTTTTGGGAGTTTGTGATGTGGACTAATCTTCCTGGAGTTAGATGATATCTCAGAGCGAGCCACATCATTATAATTGTAATTGAATCTTTCATCCAGAAGACATTATTGATTGGTCCATGCAGGGTTGTATGCCTGGTAGCACATTAGGCACTGCTAACAGAATCCAGCCTCATCCTGAGCATTTCATCTGTGCTAACTCACGGCGTTCTGTGTGTATCCAGTGCCCCAGACCCTATTGTTTTCTTATTTTTCAAGTGTGGAAACTAGACTCAGAAAATTAGACAACTTTCCCCGGAAATAGAATATGAACCTCAGCATTCAGATTCCACCCACCCCTCATCCTTAACTCAGCCATCTTCTCACATGGCTACAAATATAAGTGGCAACAAACGACAGTTTACTATACACACTCAGGGAGTAGTTTTCCACAAGTAGGGAAGGCACAGGTGACTTTCAGCTGTTCCATCTCCCCCTCAATGAAGGATGGAGGACTGTGAATGTTGAACTTAACCATTAGACAACAGCAATCCATTAAGGGATCAGAGATATAGGAGAAGACAAATTACCATGGTGATGCTTTAGAGGGGAAGGCGACTTGGCAACCTTGTGAAGGATGGTTTAGTGGAGGAGAGCGAGGCGGTGGGGCTTAGAGAGTGTGAGCCTCAGGCTGGGAGATCAGCAAGGCCCAATCTTACCAGTAGTCCAGGTACAATATGACACAGGCTTGAAAAAATGATTTCAGAAGACACACACACACAAAGATGCAGCTTAATACATTCCTCTCTCCTCAGCTTTCCTTACTTAAAATAAGCACACCTCTTTATTTTTCCTGCTTTCCATCCCTGTGAGAGTTTCCCAAGGCAACAAGACAGCCATACTTTGCATTTGATTTTTTTTTTTGAGACAGAGTCTCAAGTTGTTGCCCTGGGTGGAGTGCTGTGGTGTCACAGCTCACAGCAGCCTCAAACTCCTGGGCTCGAGTGATTCTCTTGCCTCAGCCTCCCAAGTAGCTGAGACTACAGGCCCCTGCCACAACACCCTGCTATTTTTTGTTGCAGTTGTCATTGTTGTTTTAGCTGGCCTGGGCCAGGACTGAACCTGCCAGCCTCGATTTCTGTGGCTGGTGCCATACCCACTGAGCTACAGGAGCCACCCTGCATTTGATTTTTGAGTGCTAATCAGGCTGTGTTTTTGCTGTTTATAATTTGAAAGGTAGCCCTGGCTCGGCGCCTGTGGCTCAACGGGCTAAGGCGCCAGCCACGTACACCTGAGCTGGCGGGTTCGAATCCAGCCCGGGCCCACCAAACAACAATGACGGCTGTAACCAAAAAATGGCCGGGCATTGTGTTGTGTTCCTGTAGTCCCAGCTACTTTGGAGGTAGAGGCAAAAGACTCGCTTGAGCCCAGGAATTGGAGGTTGCTGTGAGCTCTGATGCTATAGCACTCTATCCAGGGTGACAGCTTGAGGCTCTGTCTCAAAAAAAAAAAAAAAGGTAGCCCTTTGGTACAAATGAAAGATGATCCTCAATTCATGCTCTTGTTTACAGTAGATCTAGTGCAGTAGCTTCAATGCCTTCTGTGATGTCTGATGCTGGATATTTAAACAGAAAGAAAGCCTTTTTTTTTTTTTTTTTTGAGACAGAGCCTCAAGCTGTCACCCTGGATAGAGTGCTGTGGCATCACAGCTCACAGCAATCTCCAATTCCTGGGCTCAAGTGAATC
>CAUYON010131762.1:0-10092 GCA_963573935.1 Arctocebus calabarensis
GTCTCACTTTATCGCCCTGGGTAGAGTGCCGTGGCGTCACACTGCTCACAGCAACCTCCAGCTCTTGGGCTTAAGCGATTCTCTTGCCTCAGCCTCCCTAGTAGCTGGGACTACAGGCGCCCGCCACAGCGCCCGGCTATGCAATAGCTTTTTAAAGAGAAAGCAATTAAAAGCTGTATACCTAATAAGTTCTGTGATAGTTTCTATGTAAATGTAAGAGTAAGTAGTAAACTAATAGAATTTTTTTTTTAAAGAGTAGGGGAAAGAAACTTTTTCTTTCTTTCCTTTTTTGGATACAGTATCTCCTCTGTCACTCTTGGCAGAGCAGTGGTGTCCTCATAGCTCACTGTAACCTCAACATCCTGACTTCAAGCATTCCTCCTTCCTTGCCCTCCCAGAATGCTGGGATTACAGGCCTGAAATTTAGTATTTACTAAGTTTGCCACACAGGGATTGATAGTGTCATACATTTTCTTTAATCCTTATAGCAATACTGAGTCTTCATTTTCGGATAAGCTGAGACTCAGTTAAAAGTTAAATTTAATTCATTCAGTGCATGGAAATAGGCTGTTTTTAATAGAAAGTCATCAGTTCGATAGTTGTTTATAATCTGAATATATTTAAAATGCTAAAATAGCTTATTATCTCTTTGAATGGGTTTTTAACATGAAGTAGCTCATATCACATCTTAAATATAGAATTTTTTGAATATGGAAAGTCATAACAAGAGAACAGAATCTCTGGTTCCTTCAAAATGAAAATTTAGCAGAACAGGGGATTTATGTTTACAAAAGCAAAAATCATCTATGTAATTTGGTCTGTTTATAACAGTTTTCCAGTTTCTTTCTTTTTTTTGGTTTTTTTTTTTGAGACAGAGCCTCAAGCTGTCACCCTGGATAGAGTGACATCACAGCTCACAGCAACCTCCCAATTCTTGGGCTCAAGCGAGTCTCTTGCCTCCGCCTCCCAAGTAGCTGGGACTACAGGTGCCTGCCACAATGCCCGGCCATTTTTTGGTTGCAGCCGTCATTGTTTGGCGGGCCCGGGCTGGATTCGGACCTCCAGCTCAGGTGTATGTGGCTGGCGCCTTAGCCCGTTGAGCCACAGGCGCCGAGCCTTCCAGTTTCTTTCTATAGTTACTTTTCCCCTTTTTTGAGCAGAGATTTTATTTTATTTATTTATTTATTTATTTTTGTAGAGACAGAGTCTCACTTTATTGCCCTTGGTAGAGTGCCATGGCATCACACAGCTCACAGCAACCTCCAACTCCTGGGCTTAGGCGATTCTCTTGCCTCAGCCTCCTGAGTAGCTGGGACCACAGGCACCCACCACAACGCCCGGCTATTTTTCTGTTTTTGCAGTTCGGCCAAGGCCGGGTTTGAACCACCACCTTTGGTATATGGGGCCGGCACCATACTCGATGAGCCATAGGCGCTGCCCCAGAGATTTTATTTTTATTATTCCTAATGGAGAAGGAGTTCTGCCCTGTATTTTATTTTTTTTCTTTTCTTGCTCTGAGATTCCATTTTTACTTTATTTTTTATTTATGTATTTTTCTGAGACACTCTGTCATCCTAAGTAGAGTACTGTGGCGTCACAGCTCATAGCAACCTCAAACTCTTGGGGTTAAGCCATCCTTTTGCCTTGCTAGTGGCTGGGACTATAGGTGCCCGCCACTATGCCTGGCTATTTCTCTGGTTTTAGTAGAGACAGAGTCTTACTCTTGCTCAGGCTGGTCTCCAGCTCCTGAGCTCAGGCAGTCCGCCCACCTTGGCCTTCCAGAGTGCAGCCGGCTCGATATTCTGTTTTTAATCTTTCCGCCTCCTCTATAGTCACCTTTTCCATTTCTGTGAGCTATTTTTTGTCATTTTTTGAAACCAATAGCAAAGAAGTTAACATATGAGTATACTTGAAGAAGAAAAACAAGTTTTATTTTAAAATCTTGATGTCCCGTTTTTACTGTTGGCCACGCATGGCTGACATACAGGAAAGAGAACTGAGAGTACGCCTGTGGTCTTACTCCCTCTAGAAGCCTTTGTTCCTGAGATTGTGACGCGCAAGACTGACTGTGGGAAGGCAGAGCACCAGATTAAGCTAGGTGATTAATGACTTATGTCTCATTAGTCTTCTTCCAACAAATAGGTCATCTTAGATTTCGAAAGCAAATCTATGCTTTAATTGAAACAATAGCAAATTGTAGAATTTTGGTCCAGGTACTGTATTAAATAGATTTTATGTATTACTACCTTTTACCTTCACAATATAAGTATCTCTGTGAAGTATAGGTACCATTATAATTTTTATTTTCTAGACAAAGAAATTTGAGGCACAAAGAAGATAAGAGTTTACCCAAGTCCTGTCAAGGGAGCAACTGGGTTATTTTATTTTATTTTATTTTTTGAGATAGTCTCAAGCTGTCACCCTGGGTAGAATGCCATGGTGTCACAGCTCACAGCAACCTCAAACTCTTGGGCCTAAGCCATTTTCTTGCCTTGGCCTCCCAAATAGCTGGGACTGCAAGTGCTCGCCAGTGCCTGGCTAGTTTTTGGTTGCAGCTGTCATTGTTTTAGCTGGCCCAGGCCAGATTCGAACCTACCAGCCTCAGTGTATGTGAATGGCACCCAACCCACTGAGCAACAGGTGCCACCCGAGAAGCTGAGTTTTGAAGCCCTGGCATTCAGGCTGTGCTATCACAGTTCTGTACTCTCCAGTTATAGTTTTTGTAAAATTGATTTCCTGTAGAATATCACTGACTTTGTGGAGAAATGGCCATAAAATAGCATTATTTGGTGTTTATTCTTCACTTTATGTGCCCACCAAATTGTATTTTACTTTTGAAATGTAACTTTTATTCTGTTTAATAATGAGTCCCTTTTAAAATTCAGATTCTTACTTGCTGAAATGTGGAAAGTAGAGGCAGTGATGGATTTTATTTGCAGAGATGGGCAACCATCATCATTATCTAAGTCCAGATTATTTTTATTGCTCAAGAAGAAATGCTGCACAAAAAGAAACCCTGTGGCATTCGTGCTTTACTCACCCCCATCACACCTTACACCCAGAGACTGCATGATTTGTCTTTGTGTTTTATCTAATTTTGTTTTATGTCATTCTTTCACTTTTTTTTTCTTTGAAGTTTTTTTTTTTTTTTTGGCTGGGGGCAGGTTTGAACCCACTACCTCCCATACATGGGGCCAGTGCCCTACTCCTTGAGCCACAGGCTACATTATACTTAGTTCCTTCCATAACTCAGGCTGTTTCTTACGTCATATCCTTTGTACATAATGTATCTCCTGTCTGTTGTCTCAATATCATTCTTTTTATAAATTAAAGTATTATTGTGGCATTATTAAAGTATAATTTATGTATAAATTAACTATATACAGTAAAAGTGCATAGTTTGATGAATTTTGATATATGTATACATCCTTAAAAACATCATTGCAATCAAGATAATGAACATTCGTTTTGTCCAAAAGTTTTTTGGTACATTTTTGCACCTATTCTATCTCAAGGCAATTGCTGCTCTCTTTTCTGTTAATATAAATTAGATGGTATTTTTTGCAGTTTTATGTGAGTGGCATTGTACAGTTTGTACTCTTTGGGGGTAGGTCCAGCTTCTTCCACTTAGGTTAATTATTTTGAGTTCCATCCTAATTATTATATGTATGAATAGCTTGTTTCTTTTTACTGCTGATTAGTATGTCATTGTGTAGCCATATAACAATTTGTTCATCTATTCATCTGATGTTATCCAATTTGGGACTATTAATACAGGTACACTTTAGAGAAACTGGATTTAATCCCAGACCACAGTGAGCCAGTCACATGAATTTCTTGGTGTACCAGTGCATATAAAAGTTAGAGTCACAGCATACTGTAGCACAGGGGTGTCCAGTCTTTTTTTTTCCTCTGTTGCACATTGGAGGATTTAGAGTTGTCTAGGGCCACAGGTTACACCAACACTATAAAGTGTATGATAGTATCATATCTACAAAGACAATGTACATAAAACACCGCTAAGGAACGTCTGAGTCTTCAGCTTGTCATGTAATGGGTGCTAATTGATCAGGGCAGTGGTTACCGAAGGTGGGAGTGGCCATGGCAATTGCTTTAAATAAGACCACAGTGAAGTTTACAGCATCAATTGGCTCTTCCTTTCACAAGGTTCTCTGTAGCAGTCGATGTTGTTTGATAGCATTTTACCCATAGAACTTACTTCAAAATTGAAGTTAATCCTCTCAGTCTCACCTTTGCTTTATCAACCAAGTTTATATAATATTCTAAATCCTTTGTTGGCTTTTCAACAGTGTTCACAGTATCTTTACCAAGTGAAGATTCCATTTCATGAAACCACTTTCTTTTTTTTTTTTGAGACAGAGTCTCACTATGTCGCCCTCGGTAGAGTGCTATGCTGTTGCAGCTCACAGCAACCTTAAACTCTTGGGCTTAAGTGATTCTCTTGCCTCAGCTTCCCAAGTAGCTGGTATCAGTGCCCGCTGTGGGCACCTCATTGCCACGTGAATAAAAACAGCCGGGACCACGTATTAAAGGTACAAGTGCCTGCAAGAAGTGGGCTTCCCATAGGTGCAGGGAGAGCCCTGAGTAACCTGTGTTGTGGCCTTTTATTGAAGTATTATACAACAGGTGTGGGGACCCACATACTGGCGCTATGTGCCTAATGATTGCTACCTGCTTTTTCTCCCATGGCTCGACTCCCACCCTGCTGCACCTTGAAGGTCCAATGTATAACACCTGTTTACTAATGAGCGCCCAATCTTAACTCATTAATGCGTGCAGGTGCTTGAGGGCGTCTCTCCTGGCAGTAAAACATCGCCATGCCGTCTAGGACACTGTTTCACTCCCAGCCTCTTCCTCAGGAACTGGTGGCCGCTTCTATAAGCCTGGTGCACGGTCTCCTACAAGCTGGACTAGAGGTGCCCGCCACGATGCCCGGCTATTTTTGTTGTAGTTGTCATTGTTTCTTTTTGCAGGCCCAGGCCTGGTTTGAACCCTCCAGCCCCGGTGTGTATGTGGCCGGCTCCCTAACCAGTTATGGGTGCCGAGCTGGCCATAGGATTTTTGGAATGATAAACGAGCATTGGCTTCAACTTTTAAGTCTTAAACTAGCTGCATTACCCCTGAAAATAGTCAGCCTGTCCTTAGAAACTTTGAAGCCAGTTTCCTCTGGCTTCTCCTCTCCAGCTATTTAAGTCCTAGAAGGCACTATCTTCCAGTAGAAAGCTGTGTGTTTGCATTGAGAATCTGCTGTTTAATGTAGTCACCTATCTCAACTTGTGATTTTTTGTGTGTGTGTCCTGTTTAAGAAGTCTTTGCCAAACCCAAGATTAGTAAGATTTTCTCCTATTTTCTTCTGGGAGTTTTGTAGTTTTGCTTTTACCTTTAGATCTATGATCCATTTTCAGTTCATTTTTGTATATAGTGTAAGGTTGAAGTTTATATTTCTTTAAATATGGATATCTATCACTATTGAACAAGTTATTTCCCCCCTGGTGTTTGAAAATGAAATAAACAGGCTGAGTATATGTGGGTCCACTGTCTGTCATTCAGTATCCTCATGCCAATACTCTATGTCTTAATTTCTCTGGCTTTGTAGTAAGTTTTGAAATCTGGTAGTTGTTTTCCAAATTTGTTCTTTGTTTTCAAGTTGTTTTCGGTATTTTAGATTCATTGCATTTCCATATGAATTATAGAATGAATCAGTTTGAGAAAAGTTGCTGGGATTTTGATTTGGTTTGTATTGAACCCATAGATCAATTCTGGGAAGATTTGATACTGAATACTGAATCTTTTAATATATGGAGACAGCCTACATTTGCTTATTTAGATCTGCTTATTTAGATCTTCTTCATTTCTGTCAGTTTAATTTTATCATTTTAGTGCACAAACATACTGTTTGCCAGATTTATTCCTAAGAATTCCATATTTCTTGATGCTTTTATAGGTGGCATTTAAATTTTTCTAAGTTTCTTATTGTTTGTCCAACACACAATTGATTTTTGTATATTGACTTTTTGAACCTTACCAAACTTATTACCTAGAAACTTAAAAAATTTCTTAGGATTTCTTATATAGATAGTCTTATCATTTGTGTATAAATTTTACTTTTTCCTTTTTAATCTGGATGGCCCTTACCTTGTTTCTTGCCAGATTTCCTCTGTAGAACTGTGAGGGCAGACATCTGGTCCTTGTTCCTCATTTTTGAGGAAACCTTCATTCTTTTATTGTTCTTTAGGTTTTAGCTCCATCATCTTTTCCAAATTCCTTCTTGTTACTATCCTTTGTAGCAGCTTATTCTTTATCTTCCTAATCATACCATGATGTGTAATTATATATTATTATTTTTGTTTAATGTATTTTTTTCTCGCTTGTCTTCAAAGACCATCAGAATTACCTTATCTATTCTGTTACCCTATATATATAGTAATTAGCACATAAGTGTACAAGAAATATTTTTTGAGTGCACCCTGAATAAATATAGTTCTTTCTCTCTTTTTTTTTTAGTAGAGACAGAGTCTCACTTTATCACCCTCAGTAGAGTGCTATGGCATCACAAAGCTCACAGCTACCTCCAACTCCTGGGCTTAGGTGATTCTCTTGCCTCAGCCTCCCTAGTAGCTGGGACTACAGGCGCCCGCCACAACACCCAGCTATTTTTCTGTTTTGCAGTTTGGCCGAGGCTGGGTTTGAACCGACCACCTTTGGTATATGGGACCGGGGCCTTACTCAATGAGCCACAGGTGCCACCTCTCTTTGAACCTCTGTCATTGAGGCTGGAATGCAATGATATAATCATATTTTACTGTAACCTCAAACTCCTGGGCTCCAGTGATCCTCCAACCTCATCCTCCCTGGTAGCTGAGACTACAGGTGCAAATCACCATGCCCAGCTAATTTTTAAATTTTTTATAGAGATACGGTTTTTCTGTATTGCCCAGAAGGGTCTTGAACTTCCTGCCTCAAGCAGTCCTTTCACCGTGGCCTCCCAAAATACTGGGGTTATAGATGTGAGCCTCCATACCTGGCCCAAATATACCTTATTTTTGTTCTCTGGCTGACCTTTTTTTTTTTTTTTTTTTAAATTATATAAGACATCACGGCATTCGAAAGTCTTTTAAATTAAACATCTAAGAATAGAAAATTAAAAATAACACCATATGAGTTATTATTAATCTTGGAAATCATGAATCGTTGTATTCATTTATTTTCTCTTTGTTTTATCTTTTTTTTTTTTTTTTTTTAAGAGACTACCCTTGGTAGAGTGCTATGGCATCACAGCTCACAGCAACCTCCAACTCTTGGGCTTAGGTTATTCCCTTGCCTCAGCCTCCCAAGGAGCTGGGACTACAGGTGCCCACCCAGCTATTTTTGTTGTTGCTGTTTGGCTGGGGCCGGTTTTGAACCTACCATCCTTGGTATATGGGGCCTGTGCCCTACTCACTGAGCCACAGGCACCCCCCTCTTTGTTTTATCTTTGAACGAATCAATTTATTTATAAATAATTGTGCTAACAGCTAATTGCCCACAGTAATTGCTTTCATGGCTTTCAGTATAAACTTTAACGTTATAAAATATATTTTCATGAAAACAGATTTGTGGTTTTGAAAACTAACTTTAATACTTTTCTTTCTGTTTTTCCTTTTAGTTGCTGGAATATAATAAGGAATTTCTTTTCTTAATTTCACCACCATTTTTCTACATTTTCCTAACATCTGATCAGTCTTCATTATCAAATATGATAATAGTTTCTCAGGACTACTGTAAAGATGAATAAAAAGCTGAAAATGCATAATTTTCAGAGATACCATCATTATACCAATGTTTCAGATGAAACCTGGGGAAGAGTTTAATCCTATGTTTGTCTAATGAAAAAAATCCAGACTGTCACATAGGTTCATTAAATTGGAGTATTATAATCATAGGTCATCTGGATAACAAAATGCTTCTGTGCCAGGTGTATATTGATAGACAGTATTGTCTGGGATCTGGTGAGAATGGATTAAAAAACATGGTATTTTTCCCCTGAACACCTTCTGTATTCTATTTGTGTTTGAAAAGATTTGGTGTAAATGTCCTATTTTTGTCTTTTTGCTATCAAACACAATTATTAGTGTAGTTTCTGTAACTCAGTTCTCAAGTAGCTGTATAATTTTAATGTTTCTGTTTTTACTTACCCAAGCAAATAAGTATAAAAGCTTAGACTAACTGGTTACTTAGTAAACATCCAGCTTCATAGTCTTCTTTATTTATTTGTAAGTACATTATTTCAAGTTCCTTTACATAAAAAAATGTGAGGTGGCTTGTAAATTAAGTCATTTATAGGGCATTAAAGAGGCTCTCTAATATAGGAATTCTGTATGAAGCATAGATATTTTATGATTTTCCTCAAATGAGATGTACTTTTAGTGTTAATACTTAAAGGTACTGATTTCTAAAACGTACATTTTTATAAAATTTAGTCATTTTACAGGATCTTGGGGGAAAAGATTTTTTCATTAATTAAAGCTTTATGTGTGAGCCAGCCTTTCATGGCCAAATTTTTAATTAGTAGGTTATTATTAGCATGTAATTGAAATGTTTTTAGTTTCTCGGTGACTGTTCTACCAGTGAATGTAAGACTGAAATTTAAATATAGTCCATATTATGTTCAGACTTAATTGAATTTTGGTTATTCTGCTTGAAATATAGGTCATAAGTTAATGAATTCTTTTTTTTTTTTTTTTTTTGATACAAAGTCTCATTATGTTGCTCTGGGTAGACTATTGTGGTGTCATAGCTCACAGCAACCTCAAACTCTTGAGCTTAAGCGATTCTCTCGCCTTAGCCTCCCAAGTAGCTGGGACTACAGGCGCCTGCCACAACACCCAGCTATTTTTTCACTGTAGTTGTCATTGTTCTTTAGCAGGCCTGGGCCAGGTTTGAACCTGCCAGCCCCAATGTATTTGGCCGGCGCCCTAATCACTGAGCTAAGGGCGCCAAGTCTAATGAATTATTCTTCTTACTATTTGTTTATTGATTTTTATTTTTCTTCTTTGGCTGCTTTACAGGAAATAAAGGTCAAAAGTTAATAAATATCCTTTTTTTTTTTTTTGAGGCAGAGCCTCAAGCTGTCACCCTGGATAGAGTGCTGTGGCATCATAGCTCACAGCAACCTCCAATTCCTGGGCTCAAGCGAGTCTCCTGCCTCTGCCTCCCAAGTAGCTGGGACTACAGGTGCTTGCCACAACACCCGGCCATTTTTTGGTTGCAGCCATCATTGTTGATTGGCAGGCCCAGGCTGGATTTGAACCTGCCAGCTCAGGTGTACGTGGCTGGCACCATAGCCCATTGAGCTACAGGCTCCGAGCCTCTTTCTTTCTTTCTTTTTTTTTTTTTGAGACAAAATCTTACTTTGTCACCCTTGGTAGAGTGCCATGGTGTCACAGCTCACAGCAACCTCAAACTCTCAGGCTTAAGAGATTCTCTTGCCTCAGCCTCTCAAGTCGCTGGTGAAGGAGCAAGAAAATTTCACCCCAAAATATAATTCCTTGGTATAAAGATTATTTCTTTATTTATTTATTTATTTTTATTTATTTATTTTTGAGACAGAGCCTCAAGCTGTCATATTTTTATCAAGTGAACAGTTTATTAAGAATTAAACAAAGGTATGATGTGATACAGTATAAGCAAGACACTCAAGATAGGTAGAATAGTACTACTCACACAAAAACTTAAATTTTACCTCAAAAAAAAAATCACAAGACAAAACAGAAAACAATTTCACTGTTATAAGATAAGATATTTCATGCAAAGTATTAACTCTGCTCCCCCAAAGCCCAACCTCCCAACAAACAAAAAACTATCTGGGAATACTGCTATGCTAACATATTAACCACAGTATAATCAGTCATAGGAAAACAGTAATTAAGCAATGAATTGAATTAAATAACAAAGTTCAAACTGTCATAAACTCATAGACCACAATGATTTTACAAAATAAGCAATCCCAGGAATCTTATAAACAATAAAATAAATATTTCAATATCATTCTACTTGATCTGGATACACCTGATATTGAAATTGGAGAAAATA
>CAUYON010131765.1:0-11461 GCA_963573935.1 Arctocebus calabarensis
TAGTCCCAGCTACTAGGGAGGCTGAGGCAAGAGAATCGCTTAAGCCCAAGAGCTGGAGGTTGCTGTGAGCAGTGTGACGCCACGGCACTCTACCCAGGGGGATAAAGTGAGACTCTGTCTCTACAAAAAAAAAAAAAAAATGGCGATCATCACATTATTTCCTCTTAGGGTTGTTGTGAGAGTTACATAAATTATTATATAGACCATGTAGTGTCAAC
Organism: Arctocebus calabarensis; assembly: GCA_963573935.1. NCBI lineage: Eukaryota > Metazoa > Chordata > Mammalia > Primates > Lorisidae > Arctocebus > Arctocebus calabarensis. The sequence goes on from CAUYON010131765.1 coordinate 219, forward strand.
ACATGGCAAATAATAAATATCAGCTTTTTTTTTTTTTTTTTACTACCTTTGATAGATGAAGTCAGAAGAAACGATCTTATCAGGTTCAGTAGATGTTGGTCAGTTTGGTGCTGGGACTCTCATTCTAAAGTTCTGGAGCTCTAGGTACATATGTTTTATTGATTTTTAATTTAGAAGCTAAATTAAGGTTCAGGAAAACACATGAAACAGTTAACTAGCTTGATGATTGTTATCTCCTACTTTCAACTCCATTGGGTAACTCCTCAAATGAAAATGGTATGATAATAGTGTTTCTTTTCTTATATGTATCTGTTGTACTACTCATTCTGGAATGCTGAAATGGCACTGAAGATCATGCCTGTGTGGAGGCCGGGTGCCGTGGCTCGTGGCTGTAATGCTAGCACTCTGGGAGGCCTAGGCGGGTGGGTTGCTTGATCCCAAGTGTTCGAGACCAGCCTGAGCAAGAGCCAGTCCCCCATCTCTAAAAGATAGCTAGATGTTGTGGCAGGTAACCTGCAATCCCAGCTACTTGGGAGACTGAGGCAAGAGGATCTCTTGGAGCCCAAAAGTTTGAGGTTGCAGTGAGCTACGACATCATGGAATTCTATCAAGGGCGACAAAGTGAGACTCTGTCTCAAAAAAAAAAAAAAAATCATGCCTGTGTGTTCTCCTTGTTATTACATTTGCAGAGGTTCTTTATGGTAGAGTACATCAAAGGCACTTTCAAAGAAGGGAAGAAACATAGTAGGAAGGGTGAAACTAACACATTTGTTTGAGTGTCTAAGGGCCAGACGCAGGATTTGGTGTTTTAGGTTGGTGCTCTCTTTAACTCCCATACCATCCTGTGAGGGAAGTAGCAGTGTTTCCCTTAAATGAAAAAGAAATAGAACTCAGAGGACAAGTATATATTTCAAGACCCTAAATTTAGGAAGTTGCAAAGCTTGGATTCTAACCCAGGTTTATCACACGCTAAAGCCCATGTTCTCTCCTACTCTCCTTTAAATTTCTTTTTTGAGACAGAGCCTTTCTTTGACGCCCTTGCGTTCTTGCTCTTGCTCAGGCTGGTCTTGAACTCCTGAGCTCAAGCAATCCACCTGCCTTGGCCTCTCCGAATGTTAGGATTTTTTTTTTTTTTTTGAGACAAAGTCTAACTACGTTGCCCTTGGTAGAGTGCTGTAGCATCACAGCTTACAGCAAACTCAAAGTCTTGGGCTTAAGCGATTCTCTTGCCTCAGCCTCCCAAGTAGTTGGGACTACAGGAGCCTGCCACAATGCACGGCTATTTTTTTGTTGCAGTTGTCATTGTTGTTTAGAAGGCCCAGGCGGTGCTCGAATCCGCCAGCCTCAGTTTATGTGGCCAGCGCCCTACTCACTGAGCTATGAGTGCTGAGCCAGGATTATTATTATTATTTTTTTGAGACAGAGTCTCACTTTGTCACCCTTGGTAGAGTGTGGTGGCATCATAGCTCACAGCCACAGCAATGTTAAACTCCTGGGCTTAAGCAATTGTCTTGTCTCAGCCTTCTAAGTAGCAGGGACTACAGGCGCCTGCCACAACACCCAGCTATTTTTAGAGACGAGGTCTGGCTCTGGCTCAGGATGGTCTCAAACCTGTGGGCTCAGGCAATCCACCTGCTTTGGCCTCCCAGAGTGCTAGGATTACAGGAGTAAGCCTCCTTGCCAGGCCCCAGAGTGTTAGGATTACAAGTGTGAGCCACTGTGCCCAACCTGTCCCTTTAAAATTTTCAACTGAGGGCTTGGCGCCTGTGGCTCAACAGGCTAAGGCGCCAGCCACGTACACCTGAGCTCTCGGGTTCGAATCCAGCCCAGGCCTGCCAAACAACAATGACGGCTGCAACCAAAAATGGCCGGGCGTTGTGGCGGGCGCCTGTAGTCCCAGCTACTTGGGAGGCGGAGGCAGGAGACTCGCTTGAGCCCAGGAATTGGAGGTTGCTGTGAGCTGTAATGCCATGGCACTCTATCCAGGGTGACAGCTTGAGGCTCTGTCTAAAAAAAATAAATAAATAAAAAATAAAAAAAATAAAATAAATAAAATTTTCAACTGAGGAGGCGGTGCCTGTGGCTCAGTGGGTAGGGTGCCGGCCCTATATACTGAGGGTGGCAGTTTCAAACCTGGTCCAGGCCAAACTGCAACAAAAAAACAGCCAGGCATTGTGGTGGGCGCCTGTAGTCCCAGCTACTTGGGAGGCTGAGGCAAGAGAATCGCCTGAGCCCAGGAGATGGAGGTTGCTGTGAGCTGTATGATGCTATGGCACTCTACTGAGGGTGAGGAAGTGAGACTCTGTCTCTACAAAAAAAGAAAAAAATAATAATAATAAAGAAAAACAAAACAAAACAAAACAAAACTTAAAGGTACTGTATTAGACAAAAGTAAGGTTTCATTTTGATTGTATCCACTAGTAGGTCCTATTAAATATATTGACTACATTTGGTTGGAATGGTGTTTGTGATGTCATGCTCCTGTAGTTGAATATTATTACTGCTTTTGCATTAATTTTTCTACACTAGCTTTTTTTTCTTAGTATTTCCCTGGTAGATAAATTTTTCCATCCTTTAATTTTGAATTTTTTAGGATACTTTTCAGTGCATCTCTGAGAAAAAGCATGAAACTGAATTCTGTGCCTTATAAAATATCCAATCTGAGATTTTCTTTTAATATGTGCGTTTAATCCATGTATATTTATTTATTTACTTATTTTTGCAGTTATTTTTTTTTTTTTTTGGCCAGGGTCTGGTTTGAGCCCTCCACCTCTGGTATATGGGGCCGGTGCCCTACTCCTTTGAGCCACAGGCACCACTCAATCCACATATATTTATATTAATATATTGTATATAATTTCTACCTTCTTACTTTGTATTTTTTTATTTACCATATACTTTTTTTTTTTGAGACAGTCTCATTATGTCACCGTCAGTAGAGTTCAGTGGTGTCATAGCTCACAGTAACCTCAAACTTTTGGGCTCAAGTGATTCTATTGCCTCAGCCTCTCAAGTAGCTGGGACTACAGGCACCTGCCACAACGTTTGGCTATTTTTTAGTTGTAGTTGTCATTGTTGTTTACCAGGCTAGAGCTGGGTTTGAACCAGCCGCCTCAGTTTAGGTGTCCAGCGGTCTACCCATTGGGCTACGGGTGCCAAGCCTACCACGTACTTTTGTTGCATCTTCCCCTCGCCTCCTTTCCAGCCTTCTGTTGGACCAATAGAGTTTTCTGTATGGAATTTACACATTGCCATGGTTTGAATGTGTCCCACAAAGTTTATGTGTTGGAAACTTAATATCCAATGCAATAGTGTTGAGGTGGAGTGTTTAAGAGGTGATTAGGGGCTCGGTGCCTGTGGCTCAACCGGCTAAGGCGCCAGCCATGTACACCTGAGCTGGCGGGTTCGAATCCAGCCCCTGGGCCTGCCAAACAACAATGATGGCTGCAACCAAAAAATGGTCCAGCGTTGTGGACCTTGAGCCCAGGAATTGGAGGTTGCTGTGAGCTGTGATGCCACAGCACTCTATCCAGGGTGACAGCTTGAGGCTCTGTCTCAAAAACAAACAAACAAACAAAACCCCTTAACTCTCCCGAACTTTAAAAACATAAAAAAAAAGAGGTGATTAGTTCATGAGAACTCTACCCTTATTAATGAATGGATGCCATTTGTTGTGGGAGTATATTAGTTATCTCAGTAGATTCCTGGCAGAAAGATGTTTGGCTGCTTCCACCACTCCCACCCCTGCTACCCCACATGCCCTTTGCCCTTCTGCCTTCTGTCGTGTGGGATAAGGCAGCAAGAATATCTTCACCACATGCTGGCACCTTGATATTCGACATCCCAGCCTCCATAGCCAAGAGAAATAAGTCTTTATTGCTTATAAATTACCCAGTCTGTGGTATTCTGTTATACAGCAGCACACAATGGACTAAGACACGTGATCTTTTTTTTTTTTTTTTTTTTTTTGTAGAGACAGAGTTTACTTTATCGCCCGCTGTAGAGTGCAGTAGTGTCACACAGCTCACAGAAACCTCCAACTCTTGGGCTTAGGCGATTCCCTTGCCTCAGCCTCCTGAGTAGCTGGGACTACAGGCACTCGCCACAACACCTGGCTATTTTTTTTGTTGCAGTTTGGCCGGGCCGGATTTGAACCTGCCACCTTTGGTATATGGGGCCGGTGCCCTGCCCACTGAGCCACAGGCACTGCCCCCACGTGTTCCATTTTTAATCTTTCAGTGCTTATCTTAAGATTTTTCTAGGCTCAGCACCTGGGGCTCAACAGGCTAAGGCGCCAGCCACGTACACCTGAGCTGGCGGGTTCAAATCCAGCCCGGGCCCACCAAACAACAATGACGGCTGCAACCAAAAAATGGCTGGGTGTTGTGGCAGGCATCTGTAGTCCCAACTACTTGGGAGGCGGAGGCAAGAGACTCACTTGAGCCCAGGAATTGGACGTTGCTCTGAGCTGTAATGCCACAGCACTCTATCCAGGGTGACAGCTTGAGGCTCTGTCTCAAAAAAAAAAAAAAAAAGATTTTTCTAAGTTGTTTATCTAAATTTATATTTTTTAACCAAAATTTATAATAGCTTCAACTTCTATACTCTTCCTCATACGATTTTTACATTTTGGAAAAATATGTATGTATTAATATAATTTCCGATTGCCATTTTTTTTTTTTTGTAGAGACAGAGTCTCACTTTATCGCCCTCGGTAGAGTGCTGTGGTGTCACACAGCTCACAGCAACCTCCAACTTCTGGGCTTGGGCGATTCTCTTGCCTCAGCTTCCCAAGTAGCTGGGACTATAGGCGCCTGCCACAGCGCCCAGCTATTTTCTTGTTGCAGTTCAGCCAGGGCTGATTTTGAACCCTCGGTGTATGGGGGCGGCCCCTTACTGACTGAGCCACATGTGCCGCCCCCCCTTTTTTTTTTTTTTTTGAGACAGTGTCTCACTTTATCGACCTCGGTAGAGTGCTGTTGCATCACACTACTTACAGCAACCTCCAGCTCCTGGGGTTAGGCGATTCTCTTGCCTCTGCCTCCCAGCTATTTTTTTGTTGCAGTTTGGCCAGGGCGGGGTTTGAACCCACCACCCTTGGTTAACTGGTCGGCGCCCTACCCACTGAGCCACAGGCACCGCCCCCGATTGGCAATTCTATAAGTAAGTAAACTATTAACTATTAACCATTATTACTTTTTTTTTTTGAGACAGAGCCTCAAGCTGTCACCCTGGAGAGAGTGCTGTGGCATCACAGCTCACAGCAACCTCCAATTCCTGGGCTCAGGCGAGTCTCCTGCCTCCACCTCCCAAGTAGCTGGGACCACAGGCGCCCCGCCACAACGCCCGGCCATTTTTTTGGTTGCAGCCGTCGTCGTTGTTTGGCGGGCCCAGGCTGGATTCGAACCCGCCAGCTCAGGTGTACGTGGCTGGCACCTTAGCCCGCTGAGCCACAGGCGTGGAGCTTTTTTTTTAGACAGAAGGCTTCCAGCTGTTGCCCTGGGTAGAGTGCTGTCGCATCACAGCTCACAGCAACCTCCAACACCTGGGCTCAAGTGATTCTTCTGCCTCCGCCTCCCAAGTAGCTGGGATTACAGGTACCCACTACAACGCCCGGCTGTTTTTTTGTTGAGCCATCAGTGTTGTTTGGCTAGCCCAGGCTGGATTCGAACCCGCCAGTCAGGTGTATGTGGCTGGCGCCTTAGCCGCTTAAGCCACAGGCGCCGAGCCCATTATTGCTAGTAATAGTTCACAGTTAATGTTGTATTTTTTTTTTTGAGACAGAGTCTCATTTTGTTGTCCTCAGTAAAGTGCTGTGGCATCATCGTTCACAGCAACCTCAAACTCTTGGGTTCAAGCGATTCTCTTGCCTCAGCCCAAGTACTGGGACTACAGGCACCCGCCAAAACTCCCAGCTATATATTTTTTGTTTGGCCAGGGCTGGGTTTGAACCCACCACTTCCAGCATATGGGGCAGGTGCCCTACTCCTTTGATCCACTGGTGCCACCCTATTTTATTTTATTTTGAGACAGAGCCTCAAGCTATCACCCTGGGTAGAGTGCAGTGGCATCACAGCTCACAGCAACCTCCAACTCCTGGGCTCAAGCGATTCTCCTGCCTCCACCTCCCATCTCAACTATTTTTTGTTGCAGTTGTTGTTTAGCTTGCCTGGTTGAACCTGCCAGCCTCAGTGTATGTGGTTGGCACTGTAGCCACTGTGCTGAGCCTTAATGATGTACTCCTAAATACATTATCTCATTTGATTCCATGAAAAGTTCATGTAAGTATTACCTCAGTAATGAATTAAGGAAAAAAGGAAGAAGAGACCAGAAGAGAAAAGAGAGCTCTTTGATTCTTTTATTGTCTGTGACAGAGTTTTTGTTGCACTTGGTAGAGTTATGTGGTGTCATAGCTAACAGCAACTTCAAACTCTTGGGCTCAAGTGATCCTCTTTCCTCAGCCTCCCAGGCACCTGGCTATTTTTAGAGACAGGGTCTTGCTATTGCTCAGGCTGGCCTTTTATTTTTGTTGTTGCAGTTTGGCCAGGGCTGGGCTTGAACTCGCCACGCTCAGTATATTGGGTTGCCGCCCTACCTACTGAGCAACAGGCACCGCCCAGCTCAGACTGGTCTTGGACTCCTGAGCTCAGGCAATCCACCTGCTTCAGCTTCCCAGAGTGCTGGGATTACAGGCATGAAAACCCCCTTCCTTCTTTACACTGGTCCCTGTCTACTCCTTAACCAGAACAGACCTGAATTTAAGGAAGAATAATTGATATATAATGTCTAGTCATCACACTATGGTGTGAGAGTCACAAAGAAGCCAGCCTAGAACCTAGCCTGACTTCTACTACTCTAATAATATACTGACTAGACACCTAAAAGGCATGTTCAGGTAAATGTTACTAGCACCCATTCCAAGAGGGGGATGACAATAGTGGTAGAAAATATGTCATTGAGTATTTATGCCTAGGGTAAATGACCCTATTTTATATTTACTTGCAATTTGCAATTCTTTTAAAAATTGGGGCGGCGCCTATGGCTCAACAGGCTAAGGCGTCAGCCACATACACCTGAGCTGGTGGATTTGAATCCAACCTGGGCCCGCCAAACAATAATGACGCTGCAACCAAAAAATGGCCTGGTGTTGTGGCAGGCGCCTGTAGTCCCAGCTACTTGGGAGGCGGAGGTAAGAGACTCGCTTGAGCCCTGGAATTGGAGGTTGCTGTGAGCTGTGATGCCACAGCATTCTATCCAGGGTGACAGCTTGAGGCTCTGTCTCAAAAAAAAAAAAGAAAAATTGGGGCGGCGCCCTACTCCTTGAGCCACAGCCACTGCCCCAAGTTTTTTCTTTCTTTCTTTCTTTCTTTTTTTTTTTTTTTGAGACAGAGCATCTCACTATGTTGCCCTCCATAGAGTGCAGTGGCGTCACAGCTCACAGCAACCTCAAACTCTTTTGGGCTTAAGCCATTCTCCTGCCTCAGCCTCCCAAGTAGCTGGGACTACTGGCACCCGCCACAACACCTGGCGATTTGGCTGGAGATGTCATTGTTGTTTGGCAAGTCTGGGCTGGCCTCGAACCTGCTACCTCCAGTGTATGTGACTGACACCCTAGCTGCTTGAGCTATAGGTGCCAAGCCTGTTATAAAGTTTTTAAGTATTTTACTTTTATTTTAAATATTAAATATTCAAATCTATCCAGCTTTTCATGTAGGCATTTTGCCAATAATCTTACATTTAGAAAGGCCTTCTCTGAGCCAAGATCATAAAATCTCCATTTTTTTTTTTGTTTTTTCCAGTTTTTGGCCAGGGCTGAGTTTGAACCCACCACCTCCGGCATATGGGGCCAGCACCCTACTCCTTTGAGCCACAGGTGCCGCCCATAAACTCTCCATTTTAACTAAATAATCTATGGTTTCATTTATCAAATGTGAATCTTCAATCCATTTGGAATGTACTTTTGAATGAAGTGTAATGCAAAAAAAACCTAACATTCCCCCTAAATAGTTTGACTATACCATTTCTTGACTATCCCACTCTTTTACTATTAATTAAAATGTTTCCCCTAACATATGAAATAAATTAAACACACACCTACAGATACTTCCATCTTGTTCCTCTGATCTATTCTGGTGTCCCAAGTAAACTTTAATATATATATATATTTTTTTTGAGACAGAGCCTCAAGCTGTCACCCTGCATAGAGTACTGTGGCATTATAGCTCACAGCAAGCTCCAATTCCTGGGCGCAAGAGAGTCTCCTTCCTCTGCCTCCCAAGTAGCTAGGACTACAGGAGCCCGCCACAACGCCGGGTCGTTTTTTTTTTTGGTTGCAGCCGTCATTGTTTGGCAGGCCCAGGCTGGATTTGAACCCACCAGCTCAGGTGTACGTGGCTGGTGCCTTAGCCCATTGAGCCACAGGCGCCGAGCCTTTAATTTTAAAGAATATCATTTTAAAATGAATTTTACTATGTGGCAACTCCTCCTTTTTTTTTTTTTCAGAATTTTCCCATTTTCACATTTTAAGTCATTTGAAAATAAAGTGTTTTTATTAGGCTTGTACTTCTTCTTTTTTGAAAGAGTCTCGCCTTGTCACCTTCGGTAGAGTGCAGTGGTGTCATAAGTCACAGCAACCTCAAACTCCTGGGCTTAAGCCATTCTCTTGCCTCAGCCTCCCAAGTACCTGGGACTATAGGCGCTTGCCACAATGCCCAGCTATTTAAGAAATGAGGTCTCGCTCTGCCTCAGGCTGGTCTTGAAGTTGCAAGCTCAGGCAATCCACCAGCCTTGGCCTCCCAAGTGTTGGATCATAGACGTGAGCCACTGAACCCAGCCTTGAACTTCCTTTATCAGTTTGGGGATAAATGTACCTAGAGAACCATACATATAATCGGATCCCATTTTGTAAAAAAAAAAAAAAAAAAAGTAGTATGATCTTTATTACAAATATATATGCATTGCATAATTGCAAAAATCTATGGTAATCTATGGTAAAGTATTAACTACTATAGGTGTGCGTGTGCTAGATATCCCCCATTGTCTTTCCTGTTTTATGTCCTCCAGGCTTAATGATAGACTACATCAAAGGTCTTTTTTGCCCTCTGGCTTCCAGTCTGGCCAAAGGGAAACACCCACCTGATAGGGAACAGAAGGTTAAAGAGTAAGGTCAGGTATTCATTCCCCCTCATTCCATTTTCTTTCTTTCTTTTTTTTTTGTTGCAGTTCTGCTGGGGCTGGGTTTGAACCTGCCACTTTCGGTATATGGGACCAGCGCCCTACTGAATGAGCCACAGGTGCCGCCCCCATTTTCTTTCTTCAGGGTTGGGTGAGTCGACTGCATCCTGAAGCTCACAGCTGCTGTCAGGTGGCCCTTTCCACACAGCTGTATACCAACTCCAGTAACAACCCCCCCCCCACTTCCCACTCCTAGGGGTAGTAATACCATGTTAGATCCTGAATTGACCCCTCCGCATTCATATGTTGAATTCCTAACTCAAATGTGACTGTACTTGGAAATAGGGTCTTAAAGTCAAAATGTAATTCTGTGGGTCCTAATCCAATGACTGGTGTCCTTATGAGAGATCCAGGTACAGAGGAAAAGACCATGTGAAGACACAGGGAGGAGATGGCCATGTACAACCCAAGAGAAAGGCCTTTGAGAAACCAGCTCTGCCAACAACTTGATCTCACTTCTAGCCTCCAGAACTGTGAGAAAATAAATTTCTGTTGTTTAAGCCACCCAATGTGTGGTACTTTGTTATGGCAGCCAGAGGTAATAATATATACCATGATACTATCCCTCTGCTGAGAACCTGGGAAAACATTCTTTAAACTCCTGAAATCATCTACTTTGGGTTCCATTTATTTCTTGCTGGAAGTCTGACAGATCTGATAGGAATTCTCTTTTTGTTTTGAGACAGAGCTTCAAGCTGTTGCTCTGGGTAGAGTACTGTGGCATCACAACTCACAGCAACCTCCAACTCCTGGGCTCAAGCGATTCTCCTGCCTCAGCCTCCCAAGTAGCTGCGACTATAGGCGCCCACCACAATGCCCAGCTATTTTTTGGTTGCAGCTGTCATTGTTGTTCGGAAGGCCCAGGCTGGATTCGAACCCCCCAGCTCAGGTGTATGTGGCTGATGCCTTAGCCGCTTGAGCCACAGACGCTGAGCCCTGATAGGAATTCTTATTTCCATATTTGTCCTTACTATATTTTCCAAAATGTCTATATTAACTATAGAGTAGTTTTTTGGAGGGGGGGGGGCTAAAGACTGTAAACACTATCATGGAAAAAAACAAACAAACTTAGTTTAATAGGGAAATTTCCATGTAAGATGGAGTTTTAAGCATTGGCACCCAATATCATATCTCTCCTCCGGGCACTTCCTAATCCAAGATTCCCAGTGTTACCTCAAAGAGATTATAAAAACAGAAGGTGACATCTGTTGGAACTAGGAATGTCTTCCATCTTTGGCCAAAATCTGTAAGTATTTCTTATAGATGTAATATCTAAGGTAGTTACCCATGCTTCCATGCTTTCTCTGGTGGGAAAGAAAAGCTACATGTAAGGGAATGTTATAGCACTCACTGAAGGCCCGACTCTACCTGCCAAATACACAGGAGCACAGGGCATCAGGAACAAAACTGGCTCTTACAAGTGTGGTAGAAAGCAATCCACCCTGACAAGTTGCACTGAGAGGGAAACCATGGAGTACTGGCCTGGCAGAGCATACTTTTGGTTGCCATACACAATAGAAAAAGGAATTCTTTCACTTGGAGTCTTCTATAACATCTCGATCTTTCCTGAGCCTGCTGAATTTGTCAGCCTTGAAACATAAAAGGCACGCTGCAAATTATTTGCTTTGAAATTTAGAAACAAATTTTATTTAAGATCTGAAATACAATTCCTAAAATATCAACTTCTCCAGAAAACCGTGGCTACACAATAATGCATTGCCTCTATCATGTTAGAACGTGCATTAGACTCAAATACAAAAACCATGAAACAAATCACCATCCTTCAACATTTTGAGCAAAGATAGACTGCCTAAGGAACAACATAGATGGACTTACAGAGGATGGGCTGTTTTACTTCAAGCACCATAAAAAAAAAGAGCACAAATGCATGGGTTTTCAGGTATATACATCAAGTCGAACCTTTGGCACTAGGAATCAGGGCGTTTTTTCACGTAGCATTAACACATATTAGAAAACTGTGTAGTGTCAAAGGGATAGAACCACCAGGT
>CAUYON010131766.1:0-25344 GCA_963573935.1 Arctocebus calabarensis
TCCTGGGCTCAAGTGAGTCTCCTGCCTCCGCCTCCCAAGTAGCTGGGACTACAGGTGCCCACCACAATGCCCAGCCATTTTTTGGTTGCAGCCATCATTGTTGTTTGGTGGGCCCAGGCTGGATTTGAACCCACCAGCTCAGGTGTACGTGGCTGGTGCCTTAGCCTGTTGAGCTGCAGGTGCCAAGCCAAAATTCCTCTAATTTTTAATTACTAGCTCTGGTAAGAGTGTTGAAAGTATCCCTTCTCCTGTTTTCCTAATTTACATTCTCTCCAAAGACTCCAAATTTTACACAACATTAATTTATTCCTTAAATAGTATTAACTTTTTAGAAGAAAAAAAAAGTCTTCTGAATCCTCAATTTTCTTTATTTTTCATTTACTTAAATCAGATACTGATATACCTAAGCGAAAAACACTTCAGTAAATTTGATGCTACAAGAGGAGCTAGTCTAAAACAATGGTCCCCTACCCCTGGTAGCAGTCCATGGCCTGTTAGGATCCAGGCTGAAATGTCCTGCCCTTCACTCCTAGTCCCCCCTCATCATCCCCACTCTGTCCACTGAAAAAAATTGTTTTCCATAAAACTTCAGAATCAGGCAGCACAACAGGACTTTAGCAGCTGGTGTTGAAGCATGACAGCTTCACCTGTTAACAGCCAGTCCCCGTTAGTCACATCCCCACCTGAGCTCCCACAACCATGGAAAAATTGTCTTCTATGAAAGAGATCCCTGCTAACAAATAGGCTTGGGGCTGCTGCTCTAAAATAATCTGCGAAGTATTCCTATATTAAGGATTTTGATACAATTTTCTTTTCAGACACCCTCATTTCATTCTGAGAAATTCAACCCTGCAAAATTTACATAAAATAACAACAATATGCAACCTATATCTTTGCATACTTTCCAGTATGGTTATCAGCATAGCTTTTGTGATACCTACAATAACCCTATAAAGAAGACATGTGGCCAACTAGTATATGAACAACACTGCGGTATGTTAGCAAGAAGTTTCATTCATAAATCAAAATTTGGTTCAAAATATTTTAGTTCAAGTTATAGCTCTAAGAATTTTAAATACTGGTTTGAATAAGTCATATACTTCCTTTCAATCCACAGGTTCTCCAGGGATTAATTTGACTTAACTAAAAATCAAATATGACTTATAGTTTGTCTGGAAATAAACAAGATGTAGTGTGTACCTCAAGATGTAGTGTGCACCCTCCACCATCTAATGGAGACTCAGATGTGAATTCGGTTATGAACTCAGATATAAGCAGTAATTAGGACTGTCTGATTCTAGAAGCGTGAATGAAAACTTGCAAGATCAGTCTAGCAAAAATGTTGTGAGAGCCAAGTGCAATAAGACATAAGAAAAGAATTTCAGAACTACAGAAATTTTTGCAAATGGAAAGTTTTTTCATCAGTGTCACCCTAATAAAAAGTGCCAGGTATAAAATGCAAAATAATTGTTCACAAAGATATTCACATCTAATCCCTAGAACCTGTAAATATGTTACCTACATGACAAAAGGGGCTTTGCAGATATGTTTATGTTAGAGAGTTTAGGATGGATGGATTATTTTGGATTATCTATGTTTATCTAATGTAATCCTAAGGATCCTTCACAGTAGAAGGAAAAGGTGAGAAAGTTCAGAATGATGAGACTCAATGCACCCATCTTGGCTTTCAAGATGCAGAAAAGGGATGATAAACCAAGGAGTATAGATGTCTTCCCAATGCTAGTTAAGGCACAGAAACAGGTTCTCCTTTATACCCTCCAGGAAGAAATGCTGACCTTAGGACACTTGATTTTAGTCCAGTAGGACCCATGTTGGGCTTATAACCTACATAAATGTAGAATAATAAATCTGTGTTGTGCTCCCGTAAGTCAAGCAGCTAGGGTACCAGCCACATACACCAGAGCTGGCGGGTTCAAATCCAGCCCAGGTTGGCAAAACAACATTGACAACTATGACCAAAAAGGTAGCCAGGCTACTTGTGGTGGGCACCTGTAGTCCCAGCTACTTGGGAGGCTGAGGTAGGAGAATTGCTTAAGCCCAAGAGTTTGAGATTGCTGTGAGTTATGACACCACAGCACTCTACCCAGGGCAACAGCTTGAGACTCTGTCTCAAAAATAAAATAAAATAAAGCTGTGTTGTTTTATATTACGTAATTAATGGTAAGTTAGCACAGTAGTCATAAAAAACTAATATGCCATGATTTTTGCAGACTCAGCCTCCAAGAATGAAAGGCAGGGTAGGTGGAAGATTACTCAGGGAGGGAATTGCATGTTCAGGAAACACAAAGAGAGCATGTGGGCATGGAAAAGCGTCAGGGTAGCTGTTGGCGTAAGTGAAGATGCAACAGAAATTAGAAATGAAGCATAATTTACATCCTGCCCATCCATTATTAAGTATCTGTTCTGTACATAATTGTATGCTAGAAGTTTTCAGGAACATAAGAAAAATAAGTTTAAATGCATCTTCTTAAGTGTAGAGTCCAGTTAAAGAGGGTTAAGAGCCATATAGGGCAGCACTAAGTAAATGTCATCATAGCAGAAATGTGAGAATAATTGAAGAGTATAAACTACGGGTTCTATGAGTCCAAAGATGTGAGTATTTGGCAGAAGAATACCAGCGATGATGGGGACATGAAGAGGTAAAAAAAAAAGTAACAAAAGCCCAAGGCCAATGTAAGAGTCTGATGTGGTAAAATATGGAGTGAGTAGATTTTTACCTCCACTTTCCACCACAACTACAAAATTTCGGGGCTGATCTTTTTGTACATATTGGCCTTTCATGAAATATTTCCTTTGTACAAAGATGTAAAGACTTTTTAGAAAATTCAAACACCACTGCAGCAATCAAGAAACATGTGAAAATTAATGTGTGGAAATCCCATAAATAAAACAGCAATTGTGATAGGCTAAGTTCAAAGGTAATGGGGAAAAGTAAAAAGATATGTATATACCTATGATAGACTGACAGATTTGAGAAATAGAAATGGTAGGATTTGATCATGATTATATTAGGGAGGGAGGTAGATTCCTAAGTTGAACTTGAAAGACCAGAGAAATAATGTTACTGTTATTCACTGATGGACAGTGCTGATTTGAATATATTAATTCACTTAATACAATAACTCTTATGGTAATGAGGTGTCTTATGTTGTTATTCCAGATTTACTAGTAAGGAAATGGAAGCTAAGGAATTGATATAGGTTGCTCAGTTAGCTTCTGACAGGGCCAAGGTTCAAGGTCTGTCAGTAAGTCTCTGGGGTCCATTGTCCCAGCCACTACACTGCACAGGATTGAGTCATTATCTACAGAAAAATAATAGTTTTCATTGTGGACATTTTTGACTTCCATTCTGTTTCGTGTGTGGCAAATGAAACAGAATGACTCTGTGTTACACTTTGCCATCATTATAGAGTGATCTAAGAACATTGCTGCTGTCTGGAACAAAGTTGACCCTGACAAAAGAGAAACCTAGATACCACTAAGTCATTGTCTGTGTCAATGGGACGTCTTGACTTTTGCTGAATGTACTGAGAACTTTAATATTATTTCACTACACTATAGCAATTTATAAAGGAATCAGAGAAAGAATTACTTCACTAGGGATAAACATGCCATTAGGCTGCCGTAAAAATATAGTTTTTATTTCATTGTGCTTTGTTTGTTTTTAGAAAATAAGGTCTCACACGCCATTGCCTGGACTAGAGTGCCTTGGTGTCATCTTAGCTTCCAACTCCTGTGCTCAACTGATCTTCTTGCCTCAGTCACCCCAGTATCCTAGACTACAGATGCCTGCTTACCATGCCCGGCTCATTTTTAAACTTTTGTAGAGACAGGGTCTTACTATTTTCAGGGTGGTCTTGAACTCCTGGCTTCAAGAGATCCTCCTGCCTTGGGCTCCCAAAGTGCAAAGATTACGAGTGTGAGCCACACCTCCTGGCCAAAATTATAGTTTTAAATGACATCAAATCTGAGGTATTAAAATCTTGTCATGCTCCATTAAGTATTATTCCGAAGGAAGTAACAGAATATTGAACAAACCACTGCTATAAAGAAATCATCTGATTATATATTACTTAGCCTTTACTAATAAAAAAGTTACTTTAAAAATTGCATTTGACTTTTTATAATGTAATTAAATTACTTGGGTTTAGTTACCACACTATCTGTGTTAACAAGTAAAATAGAGATATTAGTTACCATTTAATTATGGAATTTCTGATATATAACTAGAGATCAATAAACTTATATGAAGGCAAAAGAAGCCCACTTACCCAGCGATAGTTTACAAATGCTTTACCACCTGCATATTATCTGTTAAATTTATGTCAAGATTGACAAAATATTCTTTCCTCTGATGCCTGTAACTCAAAAGTTAACACTTCTAAGACTTGCCCTAGTTTTGTTTTTTTATTTTTTATTTTCCTTTAAGAAATCTTTCCTCATAGAAACCTTTAGAACTTTTGTGAAACTTTTTTTCTTATCCCTTTGGTGTTTGGAATTCTACTTCAGAGTTACAACTGTGAAAGCTTTAAGATAACCACAACAACAAAACAAAAGTGTGGCATCAAATTGAATCTGACCTTCTGGCATCCAGAATAGAACAAAATCTCTCCTTTAAATCTCTCCAGTTTCTGGTGAATCTTTTAAACCTAAAGAGCTGACTCTTATTGATTATTTTTGTGTTATAAAAGAAGTATCATATTTGAAGGACTTATAAGTCTGGACATTCTCAGCTATCTTGTTGAGAAGAATTCTGATGTTGAATAAAAAATCTATAAGTACTAAAAGAAGGACTGTGATGATTTGGAGCAAACGATAAAGAAGAGTCTTTCACTTCCTCTGATTTTGAAGATGAAAGAACTTAGGACTTTCTGACATATGCCGAATTTGATTGTAGAAACTGGGTATATGTCCTAAAGAGACTGAGTCTGACTGACTAATTTAAACGTTGAGAATGCACTGACATTAATTAACTCAAATGTAAATTGAGGCACACACTCACATATGCATTTACACATATATATGTCCACTTGTTTTTACTATATATAAATTTGTTTGAAATTTAAATTTCCAAGTATATACATTAGAACACTCAATACGGAGACATTCCTTATGTGATCTGCTAATATTTTGGTGTTTGCTTCACCTGTAAACTCTTGACTTTCTGGGTTTGAAGTCCCAGGGGTCATTCACTCTGGAAGTAAGAGAATTGTTCTGGGAGCTCTTAGGTTATTCTGCTGCATCTGGGTCACTGATCTCGGATCCAGGCAGAACAGAATGTTGCTCTTCTCCCATCGGACTTCTTTTTTAGTGCATGCTGCTTTTAATATTCATTCCCTCCCTAGGGTCTAACTGGGTTACACTCAAAGTCCAGCTCAGCACAGTGGCCAGATTTCTGACACTCTTGAGGATATTGTGAACTACATTAATGTTAGAAATATGGGCAAAGTTATGAACCACACATAGATAAAACAAATAAATCCTAGAACTTGACTGTTTTAAAAGTCTTTATTCCATAGGTTTGTCCTTTAAGTAAACTGTGAAAATAATTTGAGATAATTCAGATGACAATTATTAGAACACCGTTACTATTTTTCCATCTTCCCTTTAAGGTGAGCCCATTCCAAGGATCCCAAAGTTAGTGGAATAAGGAACCTGCAATGTATTCATTTGGTGTCTAGTGAAATAGTGTTTAATAGAACTCAGTTGGAAGATACAATGTCTTTATTAACTTCCTCCTAACACTGACATTTACACTTAGCCCAGGGATATTTTCAAAGTAATTAGTTACACCAAAAACATTCAGAACACAATTAGTTTTAAAATAGTTAAAATCCATAGGAAAAAAGTAGAAAGGTCCCCCTGGCGATTGTACTTCATCAACAACAATGCAGCACATTCTTCTGTCAATTCAGAACTGAAGCAATATGAAAGTATTTTTTTACTGCAATAGATTTAAGGGATACATGTGGTTTTACTTACACAGATGTATTGTATAGGGGTTTACTCTTGGTTTTTAATGTGTCCTTCACCCTAATAGTGGACATTGTATCCAATAGGTAATTTTTTAATACCATTTCTCTCTCCCACCCTCCTCTCTTCTGAGGCCCTAATGTCCTTTATACCACTCTGTGTGACCATATGTACCCACACCTTAGTTCCCACTTATAAAGGAGAACACACAGTATTTTGTTTTCTATTCCTTAGTTACTGCACTTAAGATCAATGTCCAAGTTGCTTCAAATGACATTATTTCATTCTTTCCTTATGACTGAGTAATATTCCATATCATATACACAGTTTCTTTATTCACTCATCAGTTGATGGGCGCTTTGGTTGATTTTTTTTCTTAGCAATTGTAAATTATGCTACAATAAACATAAACATGCAAGTGCAATATTTTGGATACAATGACTTCTTTTCCTTTGGGAATTTACCTAGCGGTGGGATTGCTGGATTGAGTGGTAGATCTACTTTTAGGCCTTCATGAAATCTCTGTACTGAAACAGTATAAAGGCATTTTGGGATAATTAATATTATTTGTTTTAGAAGTTCTGGTATGTAAAATGCCATGAAATACAATAAAAACGAGTCCTCCAGTTTGCACTTTAACAACCAAACATGCAATGTCATGACAATTCTTCCAGCAATACCGAGAATCAAAAAGGTCCAGCATTCACATAGGATCATACTTAAATAGACTTAGGAGAAATTATGTTCCCTTGGGAGAAAATTATGTGACTGCTTTTAAGAACAATGCAAAGTAAGAAACATGTAAATCCATTGCATTCTATCATCTAGAAAATATTGGTTTAATTGGTTAAATAAATGGTTAAAAATTGCATAGTCCAAGTGAGTACTATAAAACAACCTAAAAATTAGCAACCACATAAAGACACCTCCATTCCTAGGATAAAAGAGACAATGAGAGAGTAGTGTTACCACAGCAAGAAAGTAAAGCTGTTTGATGGGGATTATGTCCATAATTAGAGACCATACAATAAGAATATCTTACTCTATTCTTGTGGTAATAGCAAAATACTATAGAATGGGTAGTTTCTAAATAGCATTAATTTATTTTTTAAGGCTCTGGAGGTTGGAAGTTCAAGATCAAGATGCCTGAAGATTTGATGTCTGATGAAGACCCATTTCTTAGTTTATGAATGGCACATTCTTACTATGTCCTCTCATGGTGGAAGGGATAAGGCAGTTCTCTGGGGCAACTGTTACATGGGCATTAGTATCATTAATCCACCATAGGGCTCATCCTAACAGTATCACATTAACAATAACATATGACATTGGTGATTAGGGTTGAAAATATACATGTGATGTGTAGAGGTACACAGAACACCTAGACCAAAATGTTGCTAAAAAAGGAGCTTAAATCAATATGGATACAGTCACTCCCAGAAATTCCACTTGTAGACAGAGCAAGAGGTGGAGAAATACCCTGACTTATCCCCTGCTCCCAACCACCAATATACCTACAATTTGAATGTAATCAGAAATCAATCTTCATGAGAATCTATGATACAGAACTAAGTAAGAAAATGCAAGAAATACACATGCAACAAAATAGGCAATTATCAGCTCAGGAAGTATGACAAATGAAACTTTTTTTAAAAATAATTTTATTGAATCATAATTATGTACATTGGTGCTAAACATCAGATTAGCCAACCTCTTACCTGGCCCCAAAATATTCATAACCATAAATGGTGCTGAGAAGGTCTGTGCTTACAATGAAAGAAAAATGTGTTTTGTAGTCTGATTACATTTAATAGTGGTCATTTACCTGGTCATCATTCTTCTTCATAGGTCTTCACTTGTAAAGTTCAAGTAATGATCTTGTTGATTATTTTATTTGATTAGCTACAAGAGCTAAACATTACTTAAGTTCATTCCTGAGTGGTTATCTTCAGGAATGAACAAAAAGACATTAAAATACCATGAAGGAAGTCTAGAAACATATTTTCATCCTACTTTATGTATTTCTGAAATGCTCTGTCTATAGACTTTCATGTCTCTCTTTAGTCTGGAGGGGGAAAAAAGGATTATTTAGTTTATAAAAGTTCTTCTCATCCAACAGTTCCAAGTCATTTAACCCATTCTGCTTAAAACATCTCCTTTATTTTGCTGAGATATTTTCAGAATTCCAACTATCTCTAAAATCACATTAGAGAGATTTATCAACTTATTTTCTGGAATGTAATGCCAAATCTTACTCATAAAATACCATTGCCTTTTGGTCTTTTTTTCCTAAGTGTTCTTCTAATGCTTCCACATATGAGTAAAAATATGCAATATTTACCATTTCATATCTGGCTTCTCTCACTTAATGTAACCTCCAGTTTCATCCATTTTGCTACAAATTAAAGAATTTCATTTCTTTATCTATTCATCTGTTGTAAAAGTAAAACAAACGAAGCATAAGACATCAAATTACCTGACTTCAAAGTATACTACAAAGCTATAGTAACCAAACAGAATGGTATTGGCATAAAAAAAGACATATAAAACAATGTAAATGAATAGAAATTCTGTAAAAAAAATTCACACATTTATGATCAATTCATTTTTTAACAAACATGCCAAAAACACACAGTGGGAAAAGGAGAACTCTTTAACAAATGGTGAATATAAAATTGGATATTCATATGAAGAAGAAAATAGATCTCTGTCTTTCACCATATTAAAAAAATAAACTTGGATTCCAGAGGAAGATAGCCAATGAGAGGCAGCTTTTACCAGAGGTTCCTGTCCAGAAAGTGATGTACTGGACAGAAGTGGACTCAGTGAAGCCAAAGATGGGGAGCTGAACATAGACAGAAAGTAGACAAATGCATATCATCTCTGCTGAGGCAAGTTACAACTTGATTTAAGAAAACAAATTGCAGATACAAAGTCCATTGCCAAGAGGCTAGAAGATCCCGAGCAAGAAGCCTCTTTTAAGCTCTCTGCGACTGAGCAGGGAACAAAGGACCTCTCACTTTACCCCCTGGGAGAGAGCCAATAAACCCTGGTCTTCCTTCTCCCAGGAGGTCCCACCTATGAGCCTAGACATCATCTTGCCCAACATAAAATAGATCAGATATTTTCCTCACAATTCTGAACACACAGTCCACACTCCCTGCCCTTGTCTGGCAGTCTGATGGTCTGCAACTACAGAGCCCAGAGAGTTTGGAAATTCCCTGAGAGGCCTAGATATTGTGTGGACCACTGGACACCAGTGTAGAAACAGTGACTCCTTTGAAAGCAGGGGGGGTGCAAAGAGAGAGGGATGCATGGTGATGGTGCCCTGTGGGGGCAGATTCACTCACATCCCTGTTCTGCCTTTGGCAGGTGAATGTTCCTGACTCACTTACTCACCATAGGAGACCAGGTTCCAACCCTTCAGGTTTGTCAAGTGGAACTGCCAGTGAATTCCTACTATCTGACTGCTTGAAACCCTTTTAAATCTTCCTTGTGTGTGTGATTATACTGCCTGGGAAAATATGATTATAACTTTCAACCTGGGCTGCAATTGTTTTGTAGTAGGAAAGAACTAATTCTTCTCCTCCAGCTGTTGCCAGTGGGAGACAGGATGCTGCAAGTGTCTATCTTCCTCCAGCTGAGATTCCAGCCTAATACCTTGGTTCATTGGGATTGGACAGAGGGTGGCTGACTTTGAGAGAGAGTCAGCTTATATCATTTCACTAACCGGGGTCCTCAGAGTCTCTGGCAGCCACTCTTAAAGGGATCTTTTCAAGGTTGTAGGGGAAAAGCTATGATCACAAGGTCCAGCTCATTAGTAAAGGGCTGGTTAGCTCCAGTTCCTAAGACCCAGACCCACAATCCCATCTCACCATGCCAGTTTTTCTTTTCTTTTTTTTTTTTTTTTGGACAGAGTCTCACATTGTCACCCTTGGTAGAGTCCCCTGACATCTCAGCTCACAGAAAACCCCCTGCTCTTGGGCTTAGGCAATTCTCTTGCCTCAGCCTCCCAAGTAGCTGAAACTACAGGTGTCCACCACAATGCCCAGCTATTTTTTGTTGCAGTTTGGCTGGGGCATATTCAAACCCACCATCGTAGGTATACGGGGCCAGCATCCTACTCACTGAGTCACAGGTACTGCTCACCCTATCAGTTTTAATTGCCAAATTTTAGAAAATACTCATGGAGAAGAACCAGTGGAAGAACTCTGGCAATGGAAATAATCAGATTAGACCAACTCTCACAAGGGATGAGAAAGGAGATACAATAGAAGATGCCATTCACAGAGAAATGGCTAAAATGTCAGAAATAGAATTCAGAATATGCATGACAAAAAAAGATGAATAGAATGGAGAAAAAGATGTAAATTGAAATGCAAAGAGTACTTCAAAAGTTGTCTTGAGAAATTAATGGATTCAAAGACAAAGTCACTAAGAGTATGGAGATAATGAGAAAAGATATAGCAGAGCTTAAGGAAGTGAAAAAGTTATTCAAGGAGTTTTGCATTACAGTAGAGTCCCTCAGTAATAGAATTGATGATCAGGCAAAAGAAAGGATCTCAGAAATTGAAGACAAGGCTTTTGAATGATCCCAATCACTCAAAGAGGCAGAAAAATGGAAAACAAGAATAGAACATTCCCTGAGAGTTGTAGCATCATTCCAAAAGATCAAACATTTAAATTATAGGTATTCCTAAAGGAGAAAGGGATGGTCGTAAAGGCACAGATCTTCTACTCCAAAATATTCTGGAGAATTTCCCAAGATTGCAAGAGATACAAAAATTCAGATAGCATATAGTTTCAGAACCCCAGCATGACTCAATCCAAACAAGCATTGTAATTATCTTTGCCAAAGTTAATGTGAAGGGAAAAAATCCTACAAGTAGCCAGGAATAAGAAAAGCATTACTTACAAGGGAGAAAATCAGGATGGCTGCAGAGCGTTCAGTCAAAACTTTTCAAGGCAGAAGAGGATGTCAACCTTTTAAAACAAAACAACTTTCAGCCCAGGATCTTGTATCTAGCTAAATTGAATTTCATTTGTGATGGAGAAATCAAATACTTTACTGACACACACATGTTGGGGAAATTTGCCATAATTAGACCAGCTCTCCAGGAAATACTCAGATCCATTTTCTTTAATGACCAGCCCAATGGTCTTGTACCAAAGTAAACTCATCCAGAATTTATTGAACAAAACCTATAAAATATATAAAATATGACCTGAACCTATGAAAAACAAGACAACCATAACATTACCATATCTATAAATTCCCTCAATTAATGTGAATGGCTTAAATTCCCTTCTAAAGAGGCACAAGTTGGCCGAGTGGATATAAAAACTCAGGTCAAGTAAGACACTCATCCTACCTCAAAAAATAAAAATGACTCAGGGTGAAGGGATGGACGTCTATAACAGACAAAAGGAAATCAGAAAAAAGCAGGGGTTGCAATCTTATTTGCATATACAATTGGGTTTATACCAACAAAAACAAGGAAAAACAAGGATGGACACAACTAATTTGTCAAGTGAAGCACTCAACATAAAGATATTTCTATAATTAACATTTATGTGTCCTACCTGAATGCTCCTCAATTTATAAAACAAATTCTAACAGATATGAACAATTTGATACCATCCTACACTATAATATTGAAGATTTTAACATCTCTTTGTCAGTTCCAGATAGATCCTCTGAGAAGAAACTAAACAAAGAAATAGTAGACTTAAACTTGACCCTAGAACAAATTGACTTAGCAGACACTTACAGAACATGTCATTCTAATAAAACTGAATACATATACTTCTCATCAGCCTTCAAAATTGATATCTTAGGACATAAGTCTGACCTCAACAAATTTAAAAGAATAAAAATTATTCCTTGCATATTCTTGGACCATCACAGAATAAATCTGAACTCAACAGTAACAGACATCTTCCTACTCAAACAAACTCATGGAAACTAAATAACCTTAGGCTGAATGATAGCTTGGTCAAAGATGAGATTAAAAAGGAAATCATCAGATTTTTGGAACAAAATGATAACGAAGACACAAACTATCAAAACCCGTGGGATACTGCAAAGGTAATCCTAAAATGGAAATTTATAGAATTAGAAGCCTTCATCAAGAAAATAAGAAGATAGCAAGTCAGCAACCTAATAGGCCACCTTATGCAAGTGGAAAAGTAAGATCAATACAACTCCAAACTCAGCAGGAGAAAAGAAATAATGAAAATTAGAGCAGAATTAAATGAAATTGAAAACAAAAAAATCATTTGAAAGAGCAACAAACAAAAAGTTGGTTGTTTGACAACATTGATAAAATTGATAAACCGCTGGCAAGACTAACCAGAAACAGAAAAGTAAAATCTCTAATAGCATCAATCAGAAACGATAAAGAGGAAATAACAGTAAATATCACAGAAATTAAAAAAATATCCTCAATGATTGCTACAAAAAACTCTATTCTCAGAAATATGAAAATGTGGAAGAAATGGATCAATATTTTGAAGCATCCTATCTTCCTAAACTCAACTAGAAAGAATTAGAAAATTTAATTAGACTTATGTCAAGCACTGAAATAGCATCAACTACACAAAATTTCCCAAAAAAGAAAAGTCTGGCACCAGATGTTGTCACATCAGAATTCTATCAAACCTTCAAAGAGGAACTAGTACTCATATTACATAACCTCTTCCAAAATATAGAAAAGGAAGGAATCCTCCCCAACACCTTCTATAAAGCAAATATCACCCCAATCCCCAAACCAGGAAAGAACCCAACAAAGAAAGAAAATTATAGATCAATATCATTAATGAATATCAATGCAAAAGTATTCAACAAGATCCTAGCAAACAGAATTTAATGACACATCAAAAAAATATAAACCATGATCATGTTGGTTTTATCCCATGGTTACAAGGATGGTTCAACATATGTAAATCTGTAAATATAATACATCACATAAATAAAAGAAAAACAAAGACCATATGATTCTATCAATTGATGCCTCAATGGCTTTTGACAATATCCAGCATCCTTTTATGACTAAAACACTTAAGAAAATAGGCTTAGACGGGATGTTTCTTAAACTGATAAAGGCCATCTCTTGCTAACCCACAGCCATTATAATATTGAATGGAGTAAAATTGAAAACATTTCTACTCAGATCGGGAACTAAACAAGGATGCCCATTTTTGCTGCTGCTATTGAACATATTACTGGAGGTCCTAGCCATTGCAATTAGGTAAGAGAAGGGGGGCAAGAGTATTCCATTGGGGACAGATGAGGACAAACTCTTACTTTTTGCAGATGACATGACAACCATAGGGACTCAACCACAAAATTCTTAGAAGTGATCAAGTAATATAGCAGTGTCTTGGGATACAAAATCAATACCTACAAATCAGTAGCTTTTATGTATACTAACAAGAATCAAGCTGAAAAAAAATAGTCAAGGACTCTCTTCCTTTTATAGTAGTGCCAAAGAAGATGAAACAGCCTGGAATATATCTAACAAAGGATGTTAAATATTGCTATAAAGATAACAATGAAACCCTGAGAAGACAAATAACAGAAGATATTAACAAATGGAAAAACATACCGTGCTCATGGCTGGGAAGAATCAACATTGTTTAAAATTCCATACTACCCAAAGCAATCTAAAGATTTAATGCAATCCCTATCAAAGCACTGATGGCATACTTTAAAGAACTTGGTAAAATAATATTTCATTTTATGTGGAATCAGAAAAAGCCCCAATGAGCCAATACATTACTGAGAAATAAGAACAAATCTAGAAGCATCACCCTACCAGAATTCAGGTTGTAATACAAATCTATAGTGATGAAAACAGCATGGTACTGGCACAAAAAATAGAGAAGTGAATATATGAAATAGAATAAAGAATCTAGAGATGATCATTTGATCTTTGATAAGTCTAACAAAAAATTCATTGAGGAAAAGAAAATATAAAAATACTAGTGTGCAGGGAAAATGCTTGAAAATACTGTACTGGGTAAATATTTTATGAAGAAGACCCTCTGGGCAATTGCAGCAACACCAAAAATATTTTACTGGAATGTGATCAAGCTAAAGAACTTCTGCACAACTCAAAGTGCTACAACTAAAGCAAAAAGACAACCTTCAGAATAGGAGAAGAGTTTTGCATGTTATCATTCCAACAAAGTTCTGACAACTGGACTCTATAGAGAACTCAAATTAATCAATAAGAAAGAATAAACAAGCCCATTTATTTGTGGGCAAGAGACTTAAACAGAAACTCCTCTGAAGATGACAGACGAATGGTCAACAAACACATAAAAAATGCTCCTCAGGTGGCGCCTGTTGCCCAGTGGCAGGGTGCCGGCCCCATTTACCGAGGGTGGAGGGTTCAAACCCAGCCCTGGCCAAACTGCAACAACAACAACAAAAATTGCTCATCATCTTTAATCATCAGAGAAATTCAAATCAAAATCTCTGTCAATATCACCTAACCCCAATAACAATAGCCCACATCACAAAAACTGCAGATGCTGGCATGGATGTGGAAAGAAGGGAACATTTCTACACTGCTGGTGGGATTGCAAACTAATGCAACCTTTATGTAAATAAGTATGGAGAATCCTTAAGGAATTAAAAGTTGACCTTCATTTTGATTCTGCAAATCCATTACTAGGTATTTACCCAGAAAAACAAAAATGATTTTACCACAAAGACGTTTGCACTGGACTGATTATTGCAGCCCAATTCATAATTGCCAAGTCATGGAACCAGCACAAATGTTCATCAATCTATGAATGGATTAACAAATTGTGGTATATGTATACCATGGAAAACTATTCAGCCATTAAAAAAGACAGAGATTTTACATCTTTTATGTTTACATGGATGGCATTGGAACATATCCTTCTTAGTAAAGTATCTCAAAAATGGGAGAAAAAAGTATCCAATGTACTCAGTACTATTATGAAATCAATATATAAACACTTACACATTTATATGAATGATAAAACCCACATATAGCCTGGCAAGAAGAAGAGGATAGGAGACAGAGGGGGCAGGAGAGGGGAGGGTGAAGGGCATTTGGCAGGATCTCACCTAATTTGCACAATGCAAGGTTATACTTCAAAAAACTAAGAGTATATTTTAAATGTCTTACCACAAAAAATAAGTAAGTGAAGTGATGTTTATGTCAATCAGTTTGATTTAAAAAACATTTCACATTATATGTCAATTCATCACATGGTGTCCCATAAATGTATAAGTCATGATTTAATGAAAAATTAAATTTAAAAAATCAACTTAAAGTGGATTAAATTCTTAAATACAAGACTTGAAACTATGAAACTACTAGAGGAAAATATTGGAGAAATTTTACAGGACATTAGGCAGGACAAAGAATTTTTGGGTTAGACCTCAAAAGTATAGGAGACAAAAGCAAAAATAGACAAATAGGATTACATTAAGAACAACAAACAAAGTGAAGAGAAAAACCTACAAAATGAGAGAAAATATTTGCCAATTATCCATTTAGCAATGAATTAATAACCAGAATTTATAAAAAATTCAACTCAACAAAAAATCATTAATGGGCTTTAAAAATGACCAAAAGATCTAAATATAAATTTCTCAAAAGTAGATATACAAATGGCCAACAGGAAAATGCCCGGCATCACAACCCAGAGAAATGCAAATCAGATCACAATAGATGTCATCTCACCCCTATTAAAATAGCTGTTATGAAAGAGACAAACATTAATGATGTTGTTGTGAATATGGAAAAGGGGAGTGCTTGTACACTGCTGGTGGGAAAGTAAAGTAGAACACCCTCAGTGGAAAACAGTATGAAGTTTCCTCAAAAAACTAAAAATAGAAATTTGTTTATTTTTAGGGATTGGCTTGTACAATTATGGGAGCTGGAAAGTTTGAAGTCTGCAGGGAAGATCAGCAGGCTGGAAAATCTGGGAATAGTTGATGCTGCAGTTTTGAGTCCGAAAGTATTCCTTACAATTCTGGGAACCTCAGCCTTTTTTCTTAAGGTCTTTGATGGACTGTATGAGGTTAACTACATTATGGAGGGTAATCTGCTTTATTAAAAATACAGTGATATAACTATTAATCACATCTAAAAAGGACTTCACAGCAACATTGGACTAACATTTGACTAAACAACTGAGTACCATAATCACTTTATCTTAGTTGACATATAAAACAAACATGTAATTTAATTTACCATAGGATCCACCTATACTTTTTCAGATAATTAAAAGAAATTTTATTTGAATTGTATTGCATCATTATCCATTATTAAAAGACTGATATTAAATACTTGGAGACAACGTATTCAGAATCAATTAGAAAGTATTATTTAAGTTTATTTTAAGCAAGTTAATCAAAGTGAAAAAATGCTAGATGTAGTTCCCAAGCAAACATTTGACAAAATTCCTGTAAGGGAGGTAAATTAACTTATATTTATTAGCAAACATCTTCAAAAACTAACTTAAATTTATAAAAATGTTGTTAATGCTGAAATTTTTTCTATAACCCCATCAAAGAGTGGGCAAAACACAGTTTTTCAAAAGAAGATAGACAAGAGTTCAATCAACATATGAAAAAATAATTAGCATTGCTAATCATCACGGAAATGAAAGTGGAAACTACAAGGAGATACCACCTTGCCCCTGTCAGAATGGCCATCATTGAAAAGTCAAAAAATAATAAAAGTTAGCATGGATGCAAACAGAAAGGAACACTTATCTACTGCTGATGGGACTGCAAGTAAGTACAATGGAAAACAGTATGGAGATTTCTCAAAGAATCAACAGCAGACCTTCCAATTTGATACAGCAATCCCACTTCTGGGTTTCTACCCAAAAGAAATGAAATCACATAATCAAAAGGCACCTACACCTGAATGTTTATTATACTACAATTCACAATTGCAAAGATGTGGAATCAAGCTAAGTGCCATTCAATTCATTTGTGAATGATGAAAATTTGGTATGTGTATATACATTTAAATATAATTGAAACACACACACATAAACACACATACACATACACAATTCAGCCATTAAAAGGAATAAAATAGTGTCATTTGCAGCAGTGTGAAGTGAACTAGGGACTATTATCCTAAATGAAGTATCCCAGGAATGGAAATCCAAACACTGTATGTCTGTATATTCTCACTGATATGTGGGACGTTAAAGATGGGTACACACTGGCACAAAGTGACATAAAATACATGAGAAACCAAGGATGAGTGTAAGAAAGACACTTACCTATTAGGTACAATGAGCAGTACTCAGGAGATGGGTACATCAAAATTCTTAACTTATTAGTTTGCATGTATTGGAGAGCACTTGGATTGTTTCCATGCCTGTGGGATTACGAATTGTGCTGTTAATAAACATTTGAGAGCAAGTGTCCTTTTTTTTGTTTTTGTTTTTATTTTTGTTTGCAGTTTTTTGGGGCCAGGGCAGGGTTTGAACCCGCCACCCTTGGCCTATTGAGCTAGTGCCCCATTCCTTGAGCTATAGGTGCCACCCAGGTGTCTTTTATATTAAAAAAAAAAAAAAAAAAAAAAAAACAGAAAAAAATCCTTTTTTCCTTTGGGTACATATCCAGCAATAGGTCTACTTTATGTTCTTTAAAGTATCTCCATAGATACTCCAAAATAGTGTAACTTTCACAGAGGTTGTACTAGTTTGCAGTCCCGCTAACAGTGTATATTTCCTTTCTCTCCTCATCCACACCAGCATCTGTTGTTGGGGACTTGATGATGTAAAGTCCCTGGGGACATTCTCCCTGGGGTTAAGTGGCATCTCAGTGTAGTTTTGATTTACATTTCCCTAATTATTAGAGATGTTCAGCATTTTTTTTAATGTTTGTTGGCCACTGGTCTGCATTAGAAAAGTTTCTGTTCATGTCTTTTATTCACTTTTTACACATAATAGAGTTGTTTGCGTTTTCTTGTTAATAAAATGTGGTATATGCATACCATAGAGTGCTACTCAGCAATAAGAAAAAAATGATGATCTGGTATATTTCATGACAAATGGGATGGAACTGGAAACCATTCTTCTAAGTGAAACATTGCAAGAATGGAGAAACAAGTACATGTATTCAATACCAAATTAGAACTAATTAACACTTAAGTGTATATATGGAAGTAATCTCAATGAAAAGCAAGCTGGGGGTGAGGAGAGGAGAGGATGGGCAAATTCATACCAATTGGGTACAGTGCACACTATCTGGGTGAAGAACACATCTAAAACTTTGATCCAATTTGTACAGAAAAGTAGTATGTAAACAAACCATGAGAACCCCGTAATACTCTGAAATTTAAAAGAGAAATCCCTGACTTAAGCATTATACAAGATATCCATGTAACAAAAACATTTGACCTCCCCTAATTAATAATTTAAAATACATAAATAAATGTGTAGCTAAATCAACTTTTTTTTACTGTATGCATATTTCAATAAGTTTATAAACCAATGCTGGCTATTGATTATTATTTTAAACCTTGTTAAGTGTTACTTCAATCAATGATTCTATAGTACTTAATTAGCATTCTAGTTTGGAAAAATATATTTTCATTTTTATATAAATACCTCGTTCATCAATGCTGCAAGTATTCTTTATAAAAAGCAAAGGCATAATAAAATGTTCTCAAGGAGACTAAGTTTTTAGTTGCCTTATAGTTTTTGTTAACTAAATATCACTTCTTATATATTAATAATTCTTTTTAACCTTATAATTTCTCCAAACAAGTATGGATGTAAAATAATTCTCTTTTCTGCATTTCTTTCATATTTTTAAATTTTTACTCTAATATCTTTCATATTCTTCATTCAAAGATTGATAACTATCAACTTAAGAAACTGAACAGTCTTAAATGTTTTTTCACTTTTTAACACTATGATGTATGGTCTGAAGATTTGAACCTCATTGGGAGATATGTTTGTGCTTCCATTTTTATTAAATAATTTAACATTTTTGAATATTTGCATTATCATTACCTTTTAAATAAAGTTTCAGAGTTAGAATTTAACAACTATGAAATCCCTGTCAAAAAGCCATATGCTTGTGTATAAGAAAAATCTGGATTAGTAATAGTTCCTTTTCCAAAGATAATGCTTTTCTCAATAGAATGTAAAAGTATTTTATAAGCATAGGCTTGTTAATTCTCTTAATGTCTCCTAAAGTAATTGTATACGCCTGGCTTCCTTTCTACGGATTATAAACTAATCTAAGGGAACAGAATATCATGTTCTTTCTACAATATTCTTCACAATCCAAACAGCATTTAATTTTCTGTAGTTGAAAAGAGGAAAGTTTCAAAGTCAGAAAAATCATGCTTTGAGACATGACTTGCCCATTTGAACAAATTATTAATCCTCTCATGTTAACATCTGTAAAACATCTGCTTTATCCACAGCACAGCGCTAATTCTGAGATTCATGTAAAATACGCCAATGTGTGGCATAAATTACAACTCCTATATGTTAGGTATGATGTTATTCTGATACCTCATTTAACACTTTAAAGCCAAGAATAAATCTTATCAATACTGGCATCATGCAAGCCATGGTAGTCACAGTACAGGTACGTCTGATGTGTTCAATAATCACTTACTGAATAGAAAAATGAATAAATGTTTTAAATACTAACACTATCTACCACTGATCCTGATGGTGATGGGTTACATTTTTATTTTTTCCTATTTCCTTTTTTTAATTATTTTAGATTAATGTAAGGGTACATACATTACATTGTTTGTATTTGTTATGTGGCATCTTAGTTGTAGTTGAGTCCTTCACCCAGGAGGTGTACCATACACCTCTACATAGCACAGGTAGGTGGGAGCTTACTGAGCCCTCTGCCCCGCTTCCCCCTGCCACCTACTTGAATTCAATAGTGGTTTTCTCTCATGTGGACCTATAGTTTGTCATCTGCTTGTTTCAAATTAGTGTTGAGTGTGTTGGAAGCTTGCTTTTCCAAAGTTGAGACACTTTACTAAATTCATTCTTAACGTTACTTTTAGTCTACCTTAAATTTTGTGTGTGTGTACATGTGCACAACAAAGGTCTGACAACTAAGCTCATAAATTTGCTTTCATGCACTCATGTCAGCAGCATTGCAGAAATCAGTAAGGTTTCATGACATTGGTATATTGTGTTATACAGCTGTGTGGTATCGAGATGTGGTGGTGTTTTACTGCGTGGCTTCATTATCACTGTTTCCTGTTTTTCTGTGCCATCAGAAGAATGTCAGAGCTTGAATTAGAGCAATGAACAATAATTTTTTGCTGGGTGTGGTGGCTCTCGACTGTAATCCTAGCCCTCAGGGAGGTGAAGCAGGTGGATAGCTTGAGCTTATGGGTTTGAGATCAGCCTAGCAAAAAGTGCAACCCTGTCTCTAAGAAAAACTGAAGCAAGAGGATCACTTGAGCCCAATACTTGGAGATTGCTGTGAGCTATGACACCATGGCACGATATACAAGGCGACAGCTTGAGACGCTGTCTCAAAAAAATAAATAAATAAATAATAAAAATTGTAAATGTCTTGTTGTTCTTGGCAAGAGGGGAAGTGTAGTCAGGGACATGTTAGTCCAAGTTTATGGGATAATGCCATGAGGAAAACGGCAGTGTACATACTGATCAAACATTTTTTTGGAAGGAAGAGAAAGCCTCACTGATGAAGAGTAGTCGCGAGGGCAAATAATCAGCAGAACTGATGGAAAATATTGCAAAAATTCATCGAATTCTGTGACAAAATGGTCAGCTGAGTGTGAAAAGCACAGCAGACCAAATAAACATCAATAGAGAAACAGAGAAATTCTAACTGAAAATCTTAGCATGGGAAAGGTGTGGTTCTTGCTTTGTGACAAGATACCAGCTCACACTGACACTATCGGTGAAGGAGATTCCACAGGTAGGAGCTGTGTTGGAACACCCTGCCACTCACCTTCTGGCCCCTAGTGACTTTTTTGTTTATCTGAAGATGAAGGAAATGTTGAAAGGAAGACATTTTGATGACATTCAGGACATTACGGGTAACACAATGTTAGTTCCAATGGTCATTGCAGAAAAAGAGTTCCAAAATTGCTGTGAAGGGTGTGCTGGCGTCTGTAGCTTCCGAAGGGGAGGACTTGGAAGGTGAACATAGTCATGTTCCGTAATGAGAGGTATAGTACTTTTTCCAGGATGAGTTCATGAACTTGTCAGACTTCGTTTGTATATATATATATATATATATATATATATACTTAAATATATGTATGATATTATTAAATATATTATAAATGGAATAAATGTATTATAAATGTAATATATTCATAATACATTGAAGTTCTCCAATAATGACTAAAACAATAACATCAAATGTAGAGACAAGAAGATAATAGGGGACACAATGGACTTTAAAAACACTTGATTAAAGCAAAAGAATGAAAGAAAGAAGCCAATTGTATATAAAACCAGCATTGTACCCCATGATTGTAGTAATGTACACAACTATGATTTAATAAAAAAAAAATTCACTAATTGTGTTTTCTAGTGTATCTAATTTACCACTTTCAAAAAAACCATTTATTGAAGTCTTATTTTCAGTACTTTTTGGATTTTCCATTAGATAGTATATATTATATATTTTAATTTTTGGTAAAATAATTCAATTAATGATCACCTTTTTTTTTTTTTTTAGGTGAACATAGTAAGTGTGTTATTTTAAAGTCTTTGTCTTCATGCTCTAGTGTCTGAAACATCTTTGTTGGTTTCTGGTGTTTGTTTTTCATTATATGATCCTGTATCTTGGAATGCCTTGTAATTTTTTGTTACTGTTAAATTCTGGATATTGTATATTAAATAATTTTTAATATTTGGAGTAAAACATAGCCCCCTTAAGGAGGCTATGTTTTACTCCAAAATGTTCAATTTTTAATCTACTGAGCAAACAGAATAGGCCAATGACGTTAATCTACACAAGCCCTAAATTAAAGTTTGAAATGTTCAACCCTTAGATAAAGAATTTAGGAGAAGTCTTTCCTGGGATTCTAAGTGAGAGCTTGATGTATTACTGAGACCCCAATTATCCATTTTTATGAACTCTAAACCTTGTGATTTCAGAATAACCCACAAAAATAAATAAATAAATACAAAAATAATCAGAACAACTGTATTTTACTATCAGTTTCTTACTTAGCCTGTTAATCATTGAATCATCAAATTTTATAAAAAACATTCTAGGAGAAAAAATAGCCTTATATCCAAATCGGTATTGTTCTCTTTCCATGACTATCCTCTAAGATTATGGCTTTTAAATTTCTAAGGTATTTTCTTATGTTGTTGTTTGTTTAATTCTTTTCACTTGTCTCTTCTCAGCATGGCCCTTGGAAAGTAAAGCATGGACTCTCAGCTTTCTGTCTGGTTTCAGAATAAGCAGATTCCCCCAGGGAAATGCAGCTGCAGACCATCAATTCACCCCTCTCTATTTTTACCTTCTTTGTTTTTAATTATATGATCCTGTATCATGGAATGGCTTGTAATTTTTCATGTGGATAGGATCATACCATTTTACCTTCTCTGAAATTTTGGAACCCTTTTCCTTCCAGGCCAGGTTGCTTTATTTCTCCCTCCTATTCTCTTTTAAGAAGATATGATGTGTGTTGTATCTATTTTTTTCTAATTGTTCAGGATAAGAGTGTGGGTCTACTGCATGCTAAACCATCATACTCAGGGGCAATAACGATGATCACGATTTTATCCTTTTATGCTACTTCATTTGGCTTGATATTTTGTTTGCAAAGCATTTCACATATGATCTCATGAAAAAACTTACTTGGAATGTACTAAATCTTAACTTTCTTTTCTATGGAAAGGTTTGGTCTTATTTTTCCCTTAAATATTTCATTTTATTTAACTTTGAAACTATCTGATCCTGTGGCAAGGTTTTCTCTT
This sequence comes from Arctocebus calabarensis, assembly GCA_963573935.1. Taxonomy (NCBI): domain Eukaryota; kingdom Metazoa; phylum Chordata; class Mammalia; order Primates; family Lorisidae; genus Arctocebus; species Arctocebus calabarensis. The sequence goes on from CAUYON010131766.1 coordinate 22,963, forward strand.
TTTTATAGATGCAATTTATTTAATAGTTATGAGGTCATTTAATATTTATTTTTCTTCTTCAACCATTTTGATAAATTGTATTATTCTGGGAACTCCAAAAATGAGCCTGTTCAATTTTTCAACCTGAATTTAATAAAGTCATATATGATAGATTTTAATTACCTTTTCACAAGAGTTTTGTCATTTCTTCATTTGTGTTTTGTCCCTAAGCTTGCTATTTAAAGTTATTAAATTATGTGATAATGTCATTTTAACTCAATTCAATTAGAACTTTTGTTTCTAACTTGGCAAGGTAATCAGTACTTCTTTGTAGATACTCTATGCTCAGTATCTAATAGTTACTCAACCATCAGTGAATGATGGATTGGATTGATGGGTGGATGTTTAGATGGATGCATGGATGGATGAATGGAAGGAGGGGCAAATGCATGCTTATCCCCTTGCATGAACAATGAATACTTCAACCATTATTATTATTTTTATTCAAAAAAATAAAAAATCAAAATTAGAGAGCTAATTTTAGCCTCCTTTCCTGTTTTATGCTTTTACTATATTTTTCATATGGATAGAATCATTTTCATTCCTTCCACAAATCACTCTGTCTGAATATAAAAACCATCTCATTCATGGCAGAATCTAGGTCTTTCTCTTGAGATATTTTAATATAATAAATGATTAAATACTGTTGAATTAATCAACTATTCTTTGGAATAATCGTCTTTTCATTTTTAAATACCTGTACTTTTATTTCATTTAGACAATTAATATTAGTAGTAATGCTAATTATATTTGAAATTTAATTTCAAAAAAGTCAGAATATTGTCTATAAATAGCTATACTGTTTTCACAGCATCATATTACAGGATTTGAAGTATTGTCTTTGAGAGAAATAAATGTAGCCAGAAATAAATAGAAAGTAATATATTGAAATTTGGAGGAAGAACCAAAAAAGGTGTGCTTCTACAGAGTGTTCCAAAAGCTATCCCTCAAGTCAACATTATCCTTATGTATGGAAAATTGAGGGGCACATTTTGGAACACTTTATATGATTGTCACAGAAATAATACATATTTAAAAAATTAAAGAATCACAGAGTTAACGTTCATTACCTCAAATGATTGACTGGAAGCAATGAAAATATGCCTAATCTTTAAAACTTCCAGTGAGAAATCAGCCATAATTATCAATATTTTATTTCTATATTCACTGATCCTCAATCTCTCCCACCTAAAATAATGAAGATGTATTTCAAAGTAAATGTTGAATAGCCTTTTACAAATGCACTATTGCCAGGGCACCATAGCATTCAACCCAGAGAGACAGAGTGAGACTCTGTCTCAAAAAACAAACAAAATAATGCAATATTAGTACATACAATGCCAAATAAATTCAGGATACATTTTAGGCAAACAAAGCAAGTCAGTAAGCAAGTACCTAAATATTACCTTTTAATGTGTATAATAATTCTGCTCTATGTGCATATCTGTGTGTGAAAAATAGATGATTAATACTATCATACCTTAGTAATAGTTAAGATTTAATTTATTTTTGATTTAGAATCATCTATGTTTTAAAGATGTCTATAATAATTATGCACCAATTTTATAGTAGTATTTTTATAAATAAATACAACATATGCTTTATTGCTACATCTCAGAAAAATGGAAAATTTTCCCATGATTCACCTTAGAAAACTTGACATCAGTTTCAGGAGTGTCTATAATAATAAACATAATTTTATTTTTTGATAAAATTATGTGATCTACATAAAATGTAAAAAGAAATGATAGAAATATACTACATATGTTATGTGGGCTAATCTTACTGGAATTAGATGATATCTCAAGGTAGTTTGATTTGTATTTCTCTGATGATTAAGGATGGTGAGCATTTTTTCATGTGTCTGTAGGCCATGCACCTGTCTTCTTTAGCGAAGTTTCTCTTCAAGTCCTTTTCCCACCCTGAGATGGGATCACTTGTTCTTTTGTTGCTAATATGTTTGAGTTCTCTGTGGATTCTGGTTATTAAACCTTTGTTGAAGGAATTACCTGCAAATATTTTCTCCCAATCTGAGGGCTGTCTGCCTGCTACTCTTACTGTGTTCTTAGCAGTGCAGAAGCTTTTTAGTTTGATCAGGTCCCAGTAGTGTATTTTTGATACTGCTTCAATTGCCTAGGGAGTCCTCCTCATAAAAAATTCACCCAGGCCGATTTCTATGAGAGTTTTCCCTGCACTTTCTTCTAGTATTTTTATAGTTTCATGTCTTAAGTTTAAATCTTTGATCCAGTGAGAGTCTATCTTAGTTAATGATGAAAGGTGTGGGTCCAGTTTCAGTCTTCTACAGATCGCCAGCCAGTTCACCCAGCACCATTTGTTAAATAG
>CAUYON010131769.1:0-12067 GCA_963573935.1 Arctocebus calabarensis
AAGAATTTTTTTCCTTCTGGGTAGATGCCCAGTAATGGGATTCCAGGATCAAATGGGAGGTCTAGCTCGAGTTCTTTGAGAGTTCTCCATACTTCCTTCCAAAAAGGTTGTATTAGTTTGCAGTCCCACCAGCAGTGTAAAAGTGTTCTCTTCTCTCCACATCCATGCCAGCATCTGCAGTTTTGAGATTTTGTGATGTGGGCTATTCTTACTGGGGTTATATGGTATCTCAGGGTGCTTTTGATTTACATTTCTCTAATAATTAGAGATGATGAGCATTTTTTCATATGTTTGTTAGCCATTCATCTGTCTTCTTTAGAGAAGGTTCTATTCATGTCTCTTGCCCATTCTCAATTTTGGAGAATGTTCCATGGGCCAATGAGAGTAATGTATATTCTTTATCTGTGGGATGGAGTGTTCTATATGTGACTATTAAGCACAGTTGTTCTAGGGTCTCATTTAGGTCCCTTATATCCTTGTTTAATTTCTGTTTAGAGGATCTGTCCAGCTCTGTAAGAGGAGTGTTAAAGTCCCCTGTTATTATGGTATTATAGAATATCATATTGCTCAGACTGAGTAAGGTCTCTTTCAAGAATCTGGGAGCATTTAAATTGGGTGCATAAATATTTAGAATTGAAATGTCTTTTTGTTGTATTTTTCCCTTGACCAATATAAAGTGACGATCTTTGTCTTTTTTGACTTTAGTTGCTTTAAATCCACATGTATCTGAAAATAAGATTGCAACTCCTCTTTTTTTCTGAATTCTGTTTGCCTGAATAATTGTCTTACAAACCTTACCTTGGAGTTTTAATTTGTCTTTTGAAGCTAGGTGTGTTTCCTGCAGACAACAAATGGATGGCTTGTGTTTTTTAATCCAGTCAGCCAATCTATGCCTCTTCAGTGGGGGAATTCAAGCCATTAACATTTATCGAGATAATTGATAAGCATGGTAGTGGTCTATTCATCTTATTTTGTGAGAGTCCATTGCTTAGTTTTATCTTTTGCATAATTGTGGAAGTTATGTTCTGTCCTTTAATTTCTGAGTTCTGGCTTGGTGCCTGTGGCTCAAGCGGCTAAGACGCCAGCCACATACACCTGAGTTGGTGGGTTTGAATCCAGCCCAGGCCTGCCAAACAACAATGTTGGCTGTAACCAAAAAATGGCTGGGCATTGTGGCGGGCGCCTGTAGTCCCAGCTACTTGGGAGGTGGAGGCAGGAGCCTTGCATGAGCCCAGGAATTGGAGGTTGCTGTGAGCTGTGAAGCCACAGCACTCTACCTAGGGTGACAGCTTGAGGCTCTGTCTCACACAAAAAATAAATTAATAAATAAATAATTTCTGAGTTCTTCTTCTTTTTTTTTTTTTTAACTTAAAATAACAGAAATTTATTCTCTTATACTTCTGAAGTACACAAGTCTGAAATCAAGGTGTCATCAGGGACATGCTCCCCCTGAAGACTCTAGGGAAGAATCCTCCCTGACTAGACTAGAAGAATCCTCTCTTCTAGTTTCTGGTAGTTGCCGTCGAAACTTGAAGGGTCAGAGCCAATTCTTAGCTTATGAAAGCTTAACTCCAATCCCTCCTCCATCTTCATATAACCATCCTCTCTGTGTGTCATTTTTCTCTCTTCTTTTTTAGTGATAGGGTCTCGCTCCCTTACCCAGGCTGGCGTGCAGGGGTATAGTCACAGGCTCACAGCAACCTCTCAAAATCCTAGGCTCAAGGGATCTGCCTGCCTCAGCCTCCTGAGTAGCTGGGACTATAACTATATGTGTGTGCCACCACACCTAGTTAATTTTTTTTTTTTTTTTGTAGACACAGTATCTTCCTATGTTGCCCAGGCTGATCTTGAACTCCTGGCCTCAAGCAATCTACCGCCTCAGCCTCCCAAAGTCCTAGGATTACAGACATGAGCCACCATACCCAGCCCTCTTTTTCCTCAGTAAGTATACTGGTCACTGGAGTAGGACTAACCAGCAGAACTTCATCTTAACTAGATTACATCTGTAAAAAACTAAATCCAAATCCAAATAAGATCACATTCATAGGTTCGATGACATGAATTTGGGGGTATACTATCTGACCCAGTACTGAGCATCATCCTTGCAAGGAGAAGTTTATATATACATGTATATGGTGCTTAGGACCATGCCTGGCTCACAATGTGTGCTATGTAAAGGATACCTACCTTTCATCATCACTAGCAGGTAGCTGCTGCCAATGGGATATTGGGGTGCTCTAGAATCACCCCCCCTTTCATCTTAAGAGGCAAGAAACTAGATGAACCTAGTGTCCCAAAATAAGCTGTTGAGGGTAGAGCTAGAGCACAACAGGTTTATTACTACTGAGTACCACTTCTCTATACCCTCAGGCTACAATGAGAAAACACCTGCTACAGTAACTTCATTTGGTTTTTTCAATAACATAGTACGTATCATTCCAAAGGAACAACAACCCCTTCAAAGCAGTCCCCTTATTAGGATCTGCTTTGGAAGAAACTTCAGAGTCAGCCAAGAAGCTGTACCAGAAGGGCCAGACATAGTGGCTCACACCTGTAATCCCAGCACTCTGGGAGCCGGAGGAGGGTGGATTGCCTGAGCTCACGGGTTTGAGACCAGCCTGAGCAAAAGCGAGACCCCCATCTCTAAAAAATAACCGGGTGTTGCGGTGGGTGCCTGTAGTCCCGGCTATTGGGAAGCTGAAACAAGAGAATTGCTTGAGCCCAAGAGTTTGAGATTGCTGTGAGCTGTGATGCCACTGCACTCTTCTGAGGGTAACAAGTGAGACTCTGTTTCAAAAAAAAAAAGAAGTGGGTTTGGGATAGCTATCCAACTGAAAGACAGAGCCAGATCCCAACCACTCACAAATCTATCAAAATAAATCCAGAGACAGATAAAAGATTCAAATTTAAAGATTAAAAGATTTAAACACACACATACACAGAGTACTCAAAAAAAAAAAAAAAAACTATTGGCTTGGTGCCTGTGGCTCAAGCAGTTAAGGCGTCAGCCATGTACACCTGAGCTGGCGGGTTCAAATCCAGCCTGGGTCTGCCAAACAACAATGATGGCTGCAACCAAAAAATGTCCAGGTGGGCACCTGTAGTCCCATCCTAGCTACTTGGGAGGCAGAGACAGGAGACTTGAAGGTTGAGCCCAGGAATTGAAGGTTGTTGTGAGCTGTGATGCCACAGCACTCTATCCAGGGTAACAAAAAACCTATTTTTATAATTTTGAGGTAGGAAACCATATTTTTCTAATAGTAGAAGAAACTATAAGGGAAGACTTGACTACCTAAAAATGTGAAATGTACAGAGACAAAAAGAACTACATAAACAAAGTTATAAGATAATGACAAACTAGGAATAATTCTGCATTATGATAGTCAATATGTTTATGTTTACAGTTTCATTTCAAGTTGTATGGTTCTCTACACTGGCCAGGTGCGGTGGCTCACACCTGTAATCCTAGCACTCTGGAAAGCCAAGGCAGGTAGACTGCTTGAGCTCATAGGTTCAAGACCAGCTTGAGCAAAAGCAAGACCCCATTTCTACTAAAAATAGAAAAACTGAGGCAAGAGGATGGCTTAAGCCCTAGAGTTGGAGGTTGCTGTGAGCTATGACGCCATGGCAATCTACCAAGGGCAACAACTTGAGACTCTGTCTCAAAAAAAAAAAAAAAATTAGAAAAATATGCAAAGTACACGAATAAGTGAAACAAAAATTCAAATGTTCAAAATACATTTGAAAAGATATTCAATCTTTAATATTCAAAGAAATATAAACTAAATCATATTTATTGAGTGCTATGTCTCAGTTACTTCTCTAAGCATTTTACTTGGATTAACTGATTTATTCCTCAAAACAACCCCATATCATTCTCAATTTTACCAAAGACAAAACTGAGGGACAGAAATGACAAATGACTTACCCAAGGTCACATAGTTAATAAATGACTGATTCAGAATTCAGGCCCCAGCAGGCTAGCTCCAAAGTCACATTCTTAACCACCATTTTACAAGACCATGTTTGACCTATCAAAGGAGAAAGATGAAAAACACAACATCTAATGTTACTAAAGCATGGGGGAAGAAAAAGAAAAAAAAAAAAAAACATGGGGAAACAAGCAATCTCATGTGCTGTTAGTAGATGTTTACATTCCTTAAGGGTAGTTTGGCTCCATGAATTAACATTTTAAATATTAAATATTTTTTATTTTTTTTTATTTTTTTGAGACAGAGTCTTACTATGTTACCCTTGGTAGAGTGCCGTGGCATCACTGCTCACAGCAGCCTCAAACTCTTAGGCTTAAGCAATTCTCTTGCCTCAGCCTCCCAAGTAGCTAGGACTACAGGCGCCCGCCACATCACCTGGCTAAAATATGTATACCTTTTAACTCAGTTGTTTTGCTTCTTCGAATTTATCCAAAGAGATAGTGGACAAGTGTGCAAAAATGTATACTTCAGAATGTTTATCACAGAATGCTCATAAGAGCCGAAGTACTGCAAATAAATAAATCTTCACATGGACACCAAAGTGCAGCAAATTCATTCACTAATCAACTATGCACCATGAATTGTTCTAACACCAGGTACAGAGCAGTGGATAAAAAAGAAAAATAGGGGTCAGCACCCGTACTTCAGTGGGTAGGGCACTGGCCACATACACTGAGGCTGGCAGGTTTGAACTCAGTCTGGGCCAGCTAAAACAACAATAACAACTGCAATAAAAAAGATGGCTGGCTTGGTGCCTGTGGTTCAGTGGGCTAAGGCACCAGTCACGTACACCTGAGCTGGCGGGTTCGAATCCAGCCCGGGCCTGCCAAACAACAATAATGGCTGCAACCAAAAAATGGCCGAGTGTTGTGGCGGGTGCCTATAGTCCCAGCTGCTTGGGAGGCAGAAGCAGGAGACTCGGCTTGAGCCCAGGAATTGGAGGTTGCTGTGAGCTGTGATGCCACAGCACTCTATCCAGGGTAACAGCTTGAGGCTCTGTCTCAAAAAAAAAAGATGGCTGGACGTTGTGATGGGCGCCTGTAGTCCCACTTGGGAGGCTGAGGCAAGAGAACTGCTTAAACCCAGGAGTTTGAGGTTGCCGTAAGCTGTGATGCAACGGTACTGTACCCAGGACAACAGCTTGAGACTGTCTCAAGGAAAAAAAAATATTAGGGCAAGCAGTAGCTCATGCTTGTAATCCCAAGGCATGGGAAGCCAAGGCAGGAGGACTGCTTGAGACTAGGAGTTCAGGACCAGTCTGGGCAACAGAGCAAAACCCCATCTCTACAAAAAAATAAGAAAAACTAGCAGGGCGTGGTGACACACACCTAGAGTCCCAGCTACACAAAAGACTGAGGCAGTAAGGTACTTGAGCCTGGGAGTTTGAGGCTGTAGTGAGCTATGATCACACTACTGCACTCTAGGCTAGGTAACAGAACAAGATCTTGTTTCCAAAAAAAAAAAAAAAAAATCGCTGTCTTTGTGGAGCTTAACATTCTAATGGAGTTAAGTAATAAATAAATGTTTAAAAGTATGCAATATATCAGGTGGTATTAAATGCTACAGAGAAGGCTCAGCACCTGTGGCTCAACGGGCTAAGGTGCTAGCCATGTACACCTGAGCTGGCGGGTTCGAATCCAGCCCGGGCCCGCCAAACAGCAATGATGCCTGCAACCAAAAAATGGCCAGGCATTGTGGTAGGCGCCTGTAGTCCCAGCTACTTGGGAGGCGGAGGCAAGAGACTTGCTTGAGCCCAGGAATTGGAGGTTGCTGTGAGGTGTGTTGCCACAGCACTCTATCCAAGGTGACAGCTTGAGGCTCTGTCTCAAAAAAAAAAAAGAAAGAAAGAAAAATATTGGAGGGAAGGGAAATAAAGAAGAGAAATTGTTACAATTTTAAGTAATGGGGTCAGAGAAGGCCCCACTGATAACAGATGGGATAAATGGATTAAATATCAGCGAATAAAATGGATTATATTATATCCACCCAGCGGAATATAATTTATTGTTTATTGACATGAAAATGTATCCAATTGATTGAAAAAAAGCAAATAAGACAGTATTAAGGGAAAAAACAATACTAAGGTATGATTCTATTGATATATAAAATTACACACATGTACATGCTTATACTCTTAACTAAGAAGAGGAACAACACAGAGAGATCAATAATACCAAGCAAAGGTTCAGGCTGAGTGCCAGCAAAGTGGCACTGGCAGTGTGTTTATTCTCCTACCCACTCATTCATCCACCTCCCAACACCTACAATTTTTCCAAATTTAAGCAAAGTTAAAGCACTCCCACAAGTGCTATAACTTTCCCCATCCTCTCTGACCCTTTCTTTCCTCTTCCCAGAATCCAGGATAGTGACAGGGTGAAAAGGGGACATAAGAATAGAAGGAAACCCTCACAGGATCTGATGGGATTCCTCTTATTTCAGCTTGTGGGAAACAGGTCCTCGGAGGCACAACTTCTCCCTGAGGTTCTACAGGATTTGATGCAAGGCTACCTGACTCAGATTCCATATTTCATCCCTTAATGAAACCAAGATGCCTTATAGGGAAAGCTGACTTGTCACTGGGAGGTGATAAGACACCAGCAGGCCAGATCTCTATTCTTTGCCCACAAGTGCCTGCATCTTTCTATGAACAGAAATGACAAGAGCCAAGCACCCTTTTTGTCCCCTACCCTGTCCCATGCCTGTACCCACAAGCTAGCATGGCTAAGTTAACTCATATTCAACCCTCTACACCCACTGCCTAGCAGAGCTATCCTAGAAAGTCACAAACTTTCCCACTAAGACTGTCGAGATTAGATCCCTAACAAGCTGCCTAGGGTGACCAGACAGGCTACTCTGGAATACTTTGTCTGGAGTGAAATAATGAATGACCTGGAAGGGAGGGTTTAGATGCATCCACTCTTAGATATGTGGAAGCAGGTTTCACTTCTTGCCTGAGCATAAAGCCACAAACAGGGAATTGTCAACTTCCCAAAGGTATAACCCATGTTTTTGTCTCCTGTATCTTTAGCCTAGAGTTGGGAGTGGAGGCAGGAAGCTTAGGGAAAGATTCAAGTACTTCAAAATATTTCTCACATACTGTTGTGTATTGGACATCAACCATATGTGTTAAGTGCTTTCATACACTATCACCAAAAATGAGAAAATCACTTTTATCCAACATTTCTATGTGTTATTGTTATTGAATTTAAAAAGTCTAAGACACTTTCAAGTCCAGCTGGCCTAATGACCATGAAATATCCAGGCTGGATATTAGGAAGAGGATGGAAATCTGAGATTCTCCTCAGAACTGACATAGATGTCTCTCTACACATTATTCCACCAGAGTCTTCGAGACCCAATCTGGCTTCTGCTCTTACCTGGGCTTTTGACAAGGAACGTAACACAGTACACACATCCCAAGTCCCTAGCACACTTAGTATGCAAGTGGAAGAAATTCCTCATTGGTGAAGGGTACAAGATGAGGTAGAGAAAAACCAAAAGTGATCAATTTTTCCGCAGAGGGCCTCTTTCTCGTTGTCCCCCTATCTCTCTCTTCTATTGTCTTTGCTAAATATATATTCATTGAGCTACTCTTATTTTACTCATCACAGAAGGATATAATTATAAGAGATGCCTCCTGCCTTTAACAATTAACTCCTTCTGGGAAAACAAAACAGACACAAAGGAAACATGTTATAAAAAGGGGCTCTGGGCTCGGTGCCTGTGGCTCAGCGGGCTAAGGCGCCAGCCACGTACACCTAAGCTGGCGGGTTCGAATCCAGCCCAGGCCCGTCAAACAACGACGGCTGCAACCAAAAATAGGCCGGGCGTTGTGGCAAGTGCCTGTAGTCCCAGCTACTTGGGAGGCAGAGGCAAGAGACTCGCTTGAGCCAAGGAACTGGAGGTTGCTGTGAGCTGTGATGCCACAGCTCTCTATCCATGTTGAAAGCTTGAGGCTATTTATCAAAAAAAAAAAGGGGGCTCTGAGGGCTGGGTGCCTGTGCTCGGTGGTTAGGGCACTGACCATAAGCTCCAGGGCTGGTGGGTTCAGTTGTTGTGGCGGGCACCTGTAGGCCCAGCTACTAGGGAGGCTGACGGAAGGGAATCGCTTGAGCCCAGGAACTTGAGGTTGCTGTGAGCTATGACACTATGGCACGCTACCGAGGGTGACAAGGTGAGACTCTGTTAAAAATAAATAAATGAAACAAAATTTGACTTGGCGCCCACAGCTCAGTGGTCAAGGACACCAGCCACATACACCAAAGGTTGGCGCGTTCGAACCCTGCCCAGACAACAGGCTGCTAAACAACGACAACAACAAAATAAATAGCTGGGTGTTGCGGCAGGTGCCTATAGTCCCTGCTACTTGGGAGGCTGAGGCAAGAGAATAGCTTAAGCCCAAGAGGTGGAGGTTGCTGTGAGCAGTGACGCCACAGCACTCTACCCAGGGCGACAAAGTAAGACTCTGTCTCAAAAAGGGGGGGGGTGTCTGAGATTTCTAGTCATAGAACAAGAAGACAAAGATACTAATAAAACACATGGGAGATGGCTCGGCGCCTGTGGCTCAAAGGGCTAAGGCGCCAGCCACGTACACCTGAGCTGGTGGATTCAATCTAGCCTGGGCCCGCCAAACAACAATGATGGCTGCAACCAAAAAATGACCGGGCGTTGTGGAGGGCGCCTGTGGTCCCAGCTACTTGGGAGGCGGAGACAGGAGACTTGCTTGAGCCCAGGAATTGGAGGTTGCTGTGAGCTGTGATGCCTCAGCACTCTATCCAGGGTGACAGCTTGAGGCTGTCTCAAAAAAACAAATGGGAGAGTAGATAAACTTAAAACAAATGGTGTGATATTCTGACCTACACAAGTATCTTCAATTTCAAACACAACGACATCTCCCTCTTCTTTTAGCCCATTCTAAGTGTAGAAGTGTGTTTCACTTTAAGAAAAATCTCCAATACAAAAATTCAAGACATGAAGTTAGAGATCCTTCACAAAACAAAGTTTCCTCCCCTAACTCGTTGTAAACTCTTTATAAAGTTAATGAAGTTACAATTTATCCCTCAATCCCTGCTGTCATACATAAGTATATACACGTGAACATACAATGTTTACATCCAACTTTCCAGAGCCACATTTATAGGATGAAGCAAAGTACTTCTGTGGCTCAGCGAGTAGGGCGCCGACCCCATATACCGAGGGCTGCAGGTTCAAACCGGGCCCCGGCTGAACTGCATCAAAAATTAGCTGGGCGCCATAGCGGGCGCCTGTAGTTCCAGCTACTTGGGAGGCTGAGGCAAGAGAATCGCCTGAGCCCAAGAGCTGGAGGTTGCTATGAGCTGTGACTCCATGCACTCTACCGAGGGTGATAGAGTGAGACTCTTGTCTCCACAAAAAAAAAAAAAAAAGAAAGAAAACATTTATAAAAAGCAATATATCGATGGATAAATAAACAAACCATGGCACATATATGAAATGGAATATTATCCTGCCTTAGAAAGGAAAGAAAACCTGTCACATGCAATATGGATAAACTTTAAGAACATTATGTTAAGTGAAATAGGTCCAACACAAAAAGACGTACTATAGGACTCTGTCTATATAAAGGATCTATTCAGTTTTTTGTTTTTTTTTGAGACAGAGCCTCAAGCTGTTGCCCTGGGTAGAGTGCTGTGGCATCACAGCTCACAGCAACCTCCAACACCTGGGCTCAAGTGATTCTCTTGCCTCTGCCTCCCAAGTAGCTGGGACTGCAGGCGCCCGCCACAACTCCTGGCTATTTTTTTTTTTTTTTGGTTGTAGCCATCATTGTTGTTTGGCGGGCCCAGGCCAGATTCAAACCCGCTAGCTCAGGTGTATGTGGCTGGCGCCTTAGCAGCTTGAGCCACACGCACCGAGCCTATATAAAGTCTCTAAAGTAGTCAAATTCATAGAAGCAGAAAGTAGAATAGTGATTACCATAGAGAGGTTGGGGAATGGTGTGGTAGGAGAAAGGAAAGTTATTCTTTAATGGGTACAGAGTTTGTTTTGCAAAATGAAAACCGTTTTGGAGATCCATTGCACAAAAATGTGAATATACCTAAGACTACTAAAATGTAGACTTAAAAATGCTTACAATGGTAAATTTCATGTTTGTTTTTAACACAATTTTTTTAAAGGTAATATCCACATAGGTTTTTAAAAAATTGGCAACACAGGCTCGGCGCCTGTGGCTCAACGGGCTAAGGCGCCAGCCACGTACACCTGAGCTGGCGGGTTCAAATCCAGCCTGGGCCTGCCAAACAACAATGACGGCTACAACCAAAAAATGGCCGGGCATTGTGGCAGGTGCCTGTGGTCCCAGCTACTTGGGAGGCAGAGGCAAAAGACTCGCTGGAGCCCAGGAATTGGAGGTTGCTGTGAGCTGTGTTGCCACAGCACTCTATCCAGGGTGACAGCTTGAGGCTCTGTCTCAATAAAAAAAAAAAATAATAAAATAAAATAAAAAATAAAATTCATCATTCTTCCAGGCCCAATGGCTCATACCTGTAATCCTAGCACTCTGGAAGACCGAGGTGGGTGGATTGACTGGGCTCAGGAGTTCAAGACCAGCCTGCGTAAGAGCAAGACCTCGTGTCTACTTAAAATAGAAAAACTAGCTGGAGCACGGTGGTGGACGCCTGTAGTCCCAACTTCTCAGGAGGCTGAGGGAACAGGATTGCTCAAGCCCAAGAGTTTGAGGTTGCTGTGAACTATGACACCATGGCACTCTATCTAGGGCAACAGTGAGACTCTGTCTCAAAACAAAAATTATAATTAAAAAATAAAATAGGGCGGCGCCTGTAGCTCAGTGAGTAGGGCGCTGGCCCCATATGCTGGAGGTGGCGGGTTCAAATCCAGGTCTGGCCAAAAACTGCAAAAAAAATAAAAAAATAAAAATAAAATTTACCATTTTAACGTATATAATTAAGGGGTTTATGGCATAGTAATAATGCTCTGCAACCATTACCACTGTCTGATTCTAGAACGTTTCTATTACCTCAAAAAGAAGCCTTGTGCCAAATAAGCAGTCACTCCCTCTTCTTCCCTCTTCCCGGCCCGGTAGCCACTCATCTACTTTCTGTCCCTATGGGTTTGCCTGTTCTAGATATTTAATGTCAATGGAACCATATAGCGTGTGGCTTTTTTGTCTGGCTTCTTTCACTTATGTGTCATGTTCCCAGGTCCACCCACGCTACAGCACGTGCCAGTGCTTCTCTTCCTGTGTCGTTCTCTAGCGTGTGGGCAGTCCACGTTATGTTTATCCACGCATGTGCCCGTGGACACTTGGGCTGTGTCCACCTTATGGCTGTTGTGAATAGTGCTGCTGTGAACATTCATATGCACGTTTTTATGTGGATATTTTATCTCTCTTGGGTATATACCTGGGAGTAGAATTGGTAGGCCATATGGTTGCTCCATGTTTAACTTTCTGAGGAACCACCAGACTGTTATCCACACTGACGGTGCCATTTTCTATTCCTACTGATTTTTCCACCTCCTCACCAATACTTGTTATCTTCTGTTTGTTTGTTTGTTTTGTAGAGACAGTCTCATTTTATCGCCCTTGGTAGTGCCGTGGCGTCATACAGCTCACAGCAACCTCCAACTCCTGGACTTAGATGATTCTTTGCCTCGGCCTCCCAAGTAGCTGGGACTATAGGTGCCTGCCACAATGCCGGGCTATTTTTCTGTTTTGCAGTCGGCTGAGGCGGGGTTTGAACCCACCACCTTCAGTATATGGGGCCGGTGCCCTACTTGAGGAGCCACAGGCGCCGCCCTGGTTTTTTTTTTTTTAATTGTCATTATTATTATTATTATTATTTTTTTTTTTTGAGACAGAGCCTCAAGCTGTCACCCTGGATAGAGTGCCATGGCATCACAGCTCACAGCAACCTCCAACTCCTGGGCTTAGATGATTCTTTGCCTCAGCCTCCCAAGTAGCTGGGACTATAGGTGCCTGCCACAATGCTGGGCTATTTTTCTGTTTTGCAGTCGGCTGAGGCGGGGTTTGAACCCACCACCTTCAGTATATGGGGCCGGTGCCCTACTAGAGGAGC